>JAULKJ010309832.1:0-11023 GCA_032355405.1 Rubia balearica | reverse complement strand
TGTTCAGGGACATAGAAAACAATAGACAAGTTGGTGAGGTTGTCTATGATAGCTACCATGGCCTCAGAGAATCACTTTGTATGGTTGTATGGCAGCTTCACGGTGTGAAATTTCATGATACTACCACACCTAGAGCGTACAACTATCAACAAGGATAAAGTGTTAGAGAATCTGTTCCTATCCTTGATCTGTGGTCGAGAAGGATTTCTAAATAATCCTATCAAACCCATATATTGACATCAAGGAAGATGATAACGAGCCTCTATTTAGGGACCACCTAGCCATACTCAGCTACCCGCAGATTTCCTTGACCAATTCCTTATATTCGGGGAACAACTTGTGAGTTTTCCCCAAAATATGCAGGACATTGGTCACACGGTGGGCGGAATGAGCATACAGTTGGAGGAATTCAAGAGTAGGCTAAGCTCTATGGAGGGTACCACACATGTTTGGGGGTCTAGGTTGGAATCCATCGAGCGGGAAATGAAGGAGGATTTCACCATTGTGGATGAGAGGGCAGATGTCCAAGAATAAGCCATCAAGCAATTGATCGATAAATTTCACATCTCAAGGATCGATGGTTTTCGGGATGAAATTCCTATCGAGAGGAAAGAAATGCGACAAGAGGAGAGATTGAGGAGGGACCCTTCAGGGTCACATGAGTGAGTTCCACTACTTTTCTCTTTCCCACTCATGTTTTTTTAATTGTTATTGAATTAGGGACAATGCAAAGTTCAAGTGTGGGGGAGGAAGTAGTGAAATACTTAGGAGTTTTCATCTCGGGATTCCTTTGTGTTTTTGTTGTCGTTTTGTTTGGTGTTTTTGGTGTTATCTTTTGTTTTGGGAATTTTGGTAGATTTTTTGGTGGTGTGATCTTTAGGGCGCTATCACTTTTTTTTGTTGGGGAATGTTTTGGGACGAACCTTTATGGTGGTGTAATATTTTTGTTTTGCATGATATTTTTGTAATATAAAGCCCAACCTTTGGGTCATTTTTTGCTACAACAAAAAAACTTTTGAAAAAATATATTCTTGGCTAAGTTGGAAACCCGAAAGGGAAATTTAGGCAAAAATGGGAAGAAAGCCCGGATTGGTTGAAAGACCTAGGTAAAAATGGAGGCTAGGCCAGACTAGGTTGGAAAACCTAGGAAAAAAAGAGAGGTCGTATGGAAAAAAGTGAGAGCTGGGCTTAACATGTGCTAGGATGAAAACCCGAAAGGGCTCTTGGAAAAAATGAGATAAATTGGAAACAAAACATCAAAATCTTTTGGCCATCCTTGGCAGTTTCTTCATCAACATCTCTTGGATTGTCTTCGAAGGTTTCTTCAGATTTGTAAACTAGTTGAGGACTTATCATTTTACTTAGCCGTTTTTCCACTTTTTCTTTTATGTATTTTGGTGGATATGTTACTTTAACACTCCGGGGAGAGTGAAAGTTGTGAGATTCTTACAATCTTTGGGAGAACTAGGGTAACTTAGGAATAAGTTGAATGTAATGGTTAACTTATCTCTACATGCTACATTCCTCTTGGATATTTTTCTCGTTTTTATTCACTCGAGGAAGAGTAAAGGTTTAAGTGTCGGGGGGTTGATGCACACCTTTATGCATGTATTAACCAATGCATTCTGCACACTTTTTATCATATTTTCTACAGTTGATTTCTATTTTTAGTTAAATTTATATGACAATGGGTTTAGACGACTATTATTGGTTTTCTTGTCTAAATTCTGAGTTTTGTAGGCTTAATTGATACTAATGGACACTTTGTATTCACAGGAACCTAGATCTTCCTTTGTGATCTTATTAGCAGGTTGCTCGTGAGTTCTTTTCATCATCTTTTTTTAGAAAGACATCCACGAGGGTGGTAGAATATATTTGAATGTGAAATTATAAAAAAATGTTTTATAAAAAGTACAATATTTAAATTTTTAAAATTACTTTTTAATTTAAGGACAGACCACCTGTCAGGAGGTCTCATCGTAAATATAAATTATGATAGATCCACAAAATTTTGGTCTAAAATTCTAGAGCCCTAAGATTCTTTCAAACATGTATAGTAGATTCAATTATGCTGAATTTTTAATAAAACAGATATGTACAATAGTTCAAATTTTGGGCTAGTGTGTTTTTTTGCGTCGTGCTTGTGCCATGCCTCCGTGTATGGTCAAAATTATGGACCATATTATGCTTGTGTCTATATTTCTTCTTTTCTTGCCTTGCTAAATTTCTGTTTTACCAATGAGTGTAGTTGTACCTCGTACTGCTTCAAGTTGGCAATTTTCACAAGGGTTTTGCAGTTGATATGACCAAGCCTCCCGTGCCACATTGTTTCTTCATTTTGTTTTGAACTTAGACATTTCACTCCTTGTTCCAGTAAGTAACAGTTATCTGGAGACTGAATCCTGGAGGGTAATTTATCTTCACCATGTTTCACTATGCATTTGCCTTTATGAAACTCCGCAGTTATATTGTCATCACACACTGACTGATACTCAACATATTAGTGTTCAAGTCTTCCACAAGAAGAACACTTATAAAGATGGGGAAACCCTCGACCTGTAATTCACCCTTTCCAACTACTCAAATCTTCTTTCCATCACCAAAAGTAAAAAAATCCGCCATCCTATGGTTTGATCTTAGTAAAATACTCTTGAGTTCCAGTCGTATTTCCAGAACACCCACCATCAAAGTACCATGAGTCTCTAGAGTTTGTATAAAGAGAAGTGTGAGAAACAAGGAAAGTATTAGTGTGTTTAAGAATCCATACATTTCTTACCATCTTTGATCGTTGGACATCATCTATGTTGGAACATACCAACAGTTTTCGCCCATCCAAGATGTCTCCGAGTAGTTTAAAACAATGATCTTATGTATGACCTTGATAGGTGCAGTAGCTACAAATAAGAGGTTTGCTTTGCCGTGTTTTGATCACTTTTCTCTTAATGTCTTTAACCTCCGATTTGAAATCTATGGTGCTGATGGATGGTTTGTCATAGCCTATACCTTGTTTATTTCCAAAGTTCTGCCCATAGTGAGTATGTCATCTAATTTTTTCCTTTCATTGTTTAACTTGTTAATTGTTTTCTCAGCCATTTCAACTCTCTTTATTGTTAAGCTCAGATTTAGTTTCAACTTTTCAATCTCCCTTCTAAGTTCTATAACCAGAAACGGAAGCTCATTCTCTCCAAGTTGATTTTTTTTTCTATTTCTATAAACTTATTTGAGTCAACAATCTTCAACCACATCTCATACTTTTTTTTCATAAGTTTTTAGTTATCTTCATCACTCATATCAGGGCCTTTCTCATCACTAGAGGAGTATTCAGAACCTGACTTTTGTGTGTTGGAACATAAAGCCTTGTCTGTCTTTACTATGTTAGAACATGTATAGTCAGTTTCTGATATATCATGATTTTTTTCTCCAGATATTACATAATTGCTGATAAGGTCTTCTTCATCACTTATCCTCTTCTTCATCTTCACTCCATGAGGTTACATATGATTTTCCTTGCTTCTTTCGCGTCTTAGCACCACATCCCTCACATTCTCTACATTGAATCCTTCCTTGCTTCTTTATTTCACCACTCTGATTTCTTGAGAATTACGGATTAGTTTGTTCAATTTGTGTTCCACGATTATTATCAAGGTCTTAAGCCCGAGGTCTATTACCGCTGAATCTTTCCTAAGATTTTTTATTCACCACTTTCTTCAGCATCCTTGAGAAATTCTTGGTGATGAATGTAAGTTCTTCATATCCATCATCACTATCAACTTAATGAGTGTTCCTTGACGACGAAGCCTTGAAAGATAACTCCTTTTGCACTTTCTTTGTTGGATGTTGCAATGTCATCTCAGAGGCTTACATTGATCCTATTAGTTTTTCTAGAGTCTTGATGGCCACATCTCCTACTTCTTCTATTGCTGCAACTTTGATAGAAAATGTTTTAGGGAGTTATCTCAAAGTATTTTTCACCAGTTTGGACTCCTTGTAAAATTTTCTAAATTCACGTGCCATATTTGTGATATCTCTCAGTTTTCCATTAAACACAAAAATAACATCATCCTTCACTATCTTTAACTCTTCGAACTTTGGGGCCAACTTTTGTAGTTTGGATTTACATACCCAACTTGTTCCTTCATGCACAGTCTACAAAATATCACATGATTTCTTTTCCTGATGACATGTAGAGATGAGTTTAAACTGATTCTCATCCACCGCTATAAAGATAGCGTTCAAGTGCTCTGGAGTTTGTCACTGAAGCCTTCAGTTCATCTGGAAACCATGATGCCTTAGTTTTAAGATTTGGTTTCTTCGAACTAGATTCTCATTATTTTGAACTAGACTCTCTTTCTTCACTACTTTCAATTGGTGGATTCCATTATGTTTCAACATAGTACTAAGCTAGTTCATTTAGTGAATTTAGGAAAACTCTCAAGCATGACTTCCAATAGTTGTAGTTTGTTCCTTCCAGCAGAGGTGACCGAGACACAGAAGTTCCTTCTTTGGTCTCCATTGGTAAAGCCGGATCAAACTTTCCTTGACACAACAAAGGTAAAAATAAGTGACTTAGCTTTGATACCAATTGCAATTTGGTTTTACCTAATTAATTTGATAATTACTAACCTATACCAACATAACGTATCTAACTAAATATGTAATAAGGTTAAGCATAAACACACGATACTTGGTTATTCAGTTCAGTGAAATTCACCTACATTTACAATGTCTGACCCAATTCAGAATAAATCAACTAATTAGAAAGATAAAGTACAAAGTACACCACAAAATTATACTTTTCTTGTCTAATTATAGCACATGAATTTTTCAAGCTCCCGTTGTTTCCTATCCGCCTTGATTAGACTCCCTCTGACCTCGAAACTCATTGACGCTGAATCTCCTCTTCCTGAGGAAATAAGGTATATGATTTTGAACTTGATCAACGTATCATGGTATGTTGGAATATATTAATTCTAGCTCTTGCAGTACTCTCGGAAAGATAGAAAATCTGAGTGCATATTTTCGTTATGAAGTTCGTAACTAGCACAGTCGTGATGTCTTCTATTTATAGTTCAAGAGCAGATAAAAATCTCCACTTTATGTCCAAGATATTTCGATTCCATATCTGCTTCTAAAGCCTATCATAATCCCTTGAACACAGGAATTTTCCTTATCTCATCTTATCCCTTTAACCAAAAAATTTCCATATATCCAATTCCTTGAGAATAGTGATTTTCCATAGATCCAATATGCTTCAATCACATGCATAAGCTAATATTTCAAATTCCTCAATCTACCGTAAATCAATATTCACGCAATATTCTACAATCAATTAAATCCATCTAAGGTTCACCTTTCCGTATGTTCCAACATGAAACATTTTTTTTAAAATTAGGTCACAAATGTCAATTAAATAATAAATGCACACCAGTTGACTTTACAAAGACTCATAAAATGAAAAAGAATCCAAGGGAAATTAGTCATGCGGAGACGGAAAGTCAAGAAGGAAATTCTGGAACTTCCCGTTAGATTACACTTTCTATATTTTCATAGATTTTACCACGTACAAAATGCTTATTTGAAAAAAATGTTCCGTTGTAAATTATCTATAACAAAATGTTGTCTTTTGCGCAATGCTAATAATTTTTCCATGAATGGGATAGGATGTCATTAACACTTCATTTGTTGGAATACATGTTTGTCAAAGTTGTACATGATTTCAACTAATAAATTCAGGAGGCACTGTCGAAATTGAAAGCTGTTACAATGAAGAACTTGACAACCGCTTACAACAGGTTCCGAATTCTACATCTAAGTAGGGTTTCAAATGGTAACATATTAATTTGTTAAACTAAATTAAAAAATTAAACCATGTAGGATTCTGAAACCGTAAAATACATCAGATTAAAACTTATAAGACGTGTGCCTGAATTTCTGATTCTGCCCAACAACTCAGGTTAAATATGTAAAGATTGAAATAAATAAATAATTTAAAGAATAGATTCGTCTGTTGTCCCAATTTCAAATATTCTATTATACATGACCTGACCAGTAAAATTATTCATGTGCACCCAGTTACATTAATATATCCAAATTCGATTATGTAAAGCAATGTAATCCCAATATAACTAATATAAAAATATTTGTTGTCCAAAACACCTACACTATTACATTATTTCCAAGTTATTACTATTATTTAGGTATATGCAAAATATCACATATAGGAGCAATGATCTATACCGCGGGAGGAGGCAGCACGATCAGTTCCCCCCATGCACTACCCCAACTAAGTCTTTGATTATGTGTTATGCATAACAAAAGGTTGTACAACGACGATTGAAAAGAGTTTCATGTCTAATACAAGTTGTCCTTAAAATGTTTACTAACCATTGTCGACAATCAATGAGCCTCATTGGATTAAATCATATTGTCTTCAAAAACATAAAAATTTCAGATACAAATTGCTTGCCTTTCCGCAAAAACTTCAAATACACCAATGCATAAACCAATGTAAGATACCCTAAACTTGTAGCTTGTTTAAGGAATCGAACACCGTTGGCTAGATTTTTCCCTCCATATAATCAATCTGAAAATGGATAAATATTGAATATCATACAAGTTAACAAAAATGTATTCCTACATTGAATATAACACATACAAACTCATCACTCCTTCTTGTACAATGTTTCCAGATTTTTACAATGGATGCATGCATTCACAAAGTTTGGAAATCAATTTTTCAAACTATGCTATTGACCAATCACAATATCTTCCAATGATAGTTGTCTATATATATATAGTTGAATGATTGAACACCATATATAATTGAACCTCCGATTATATAGATACAGTTGAATGATTGAACAACATATATAGTTGAATGTCGAATGATTGAACAACAATATAGTTGAATGATTGTTAAACCTCCGACAACTATATTTTACGAAAACAACATACATAATTGAGTATTCAGTTGAATGATTTTAAACATCCGACAACTATATTTTACGAAAATAACATATATAATATAAAAAATAAAAATCTTTATCTCATTAAAGGATGGGAATTTATTGTTCACTCCATGCTATTGAACAATCACAATATCTTCCAATGACAGTTGTCTAAATATGTAGCATTCAGTTGAAGGATTGTTAAACCTTCAACAACTATATTTTACGAAAACAATATATATAAGTGAACAATAACTGAACCTTTATTTAGAGCTAGAACGGGAACCAAATGTTGGATTTAAGCAAATGAAAACATATCATAATTTTGCACTTTGAAAGTCCAACAATGAAGTTGTTGCAACTCATCCAGAATAGCAATAAAAAATTCATCTGGTAGAGATTTGAATGGTGTCTCCATATCTTATTTTCTTGGCGGAAATTTTTGGATGAAGATGAGGGTCAACAAAGTGGGTACAAAGTTGGATGATTTCTTTGTGAAGTTTGGTTTAAAATGGTGGTTGAAATAAATATATTTGATAAATGGCAATCATGATTAAAGGGGGTGCTGTTTCATATTCCACATAGGAAAATTAAACACACCCCTTGGAAACCATACCCATTGACTGCATGGTATAAATTTGCATGGAAGCCTTTTTTTAAAAAAAATCTTAAACAATTATTTCAACTTCCGGAATCGAGACCTGAATCTGACCTGAAATCCGAATTCGGAAAAATCGAATACCAAGACAGTTTTAAATCGTTGTTTCTTTCTTCATTTTAACGATTCTAGGATTTAATTATTGTTTTTCTTCTCTTTGTTTCAATTGATTTTTGTTGCCTATTTGTTGTAGGCTATGGGTAGGCCGAAGCAAAATGGATGTTCCTCTTAAAGTCGGTGATGACAAGATAAAGGGAAAGAAATCGGTTTTTGTCTCCGAAAGTAGTTAAGTTGTTTTTTTTGTTCATCATTTTGAATATTTGGTTTTTAGCACATTTTATGATTTGCTGTGTGTATTTTTCAGTCTTATGGTTGTTGAATTTTTTAATAAGATTTTCTTTATGCTTCCTTTTATCATGTATAAGTTAATCTGCATATTTTTTTACTGTGTTTGATAACATGCATTTTTTTAACATGCATTTTTTTAGAAGTTGCATGTGCTAGTATAACATATGACTTAGTTTGTTTGTTTGTTTTAAATTTTTAGTGTATGATAGTGGTTGTTTTTTATGCATTGGTTTAGTTATGCATAAATTATGAATTAGTTATTTGTACCTTTATTGTTCTTGTTTGTTAGAATGTATTTATTTCATTACAAGTTGCATATATTAGTATACTGTATGCATTAGTGTGTTATATTGTGTGTGTCTTAAAGTATATTGTTTATTCTCTGTTAATTTTATGAAGTCTTTTATATGCTAGTTAAATGATGAATAAGTTATGCATATAATGTACCTAACTGTGTGGTATATTTATTTTTATAGTTGTTCCAGAAGGAGGTAAATTTGTCCTTGAAAATATATAACCTGGAGAAGTTGAAGGTAGCTGTAATTTTTTTATTAAATTTGTTTATTAATTTATTTTTGTATCCTTATATATGTTAAATGTGTAATGTCATTTAGGTGTAAAGCCATTGGTAAGGAAATCAAAAAGGAAGGAAAGATCTTCTTTTCAGAATGAGCTGAAGAAGATTCACCAATCTTATGCTTCTGGAGGTTGTTTTATTTTTTATATATGTTTTATTGCCTTTATGTGATTATGTCTCTTATTTCTTTTTTCATAATGTGCTTATACTGTTTGTATTTTCATTTGTTTTGTAGTTGCCGCATTGACATGTAGGTCTGCCAGAATAAGTTTTGTTGCAACTCCAGAGGTTCCAGCTGCTATTGTTCCTAAGGAGACAAAGAAAAGGAAGCTTAAGTTACAGTAACGAAGCTCAAGGAGAGGGAAGGTGGAACATCTTAAGAATTTAATGATTTTGACTATGATACTTTGCTGAGTGATGTTATTTGTATGAGTAGAGAATTACCTTGTGTTGATAAGATTATTGAAGGTGGGGGTTCACAGGTTGGTTAAGGTTCAAAAGTTGTTGAGGGTAGGGATTCAATAGATGTTCAGGTGGCTGGTGAGGTTCAAGATTCTTTGGTAGGTGAGGTAGTGAGGGAGACTGTTAATGAGGTTTTAGGTTCTACGATAGCTAATGTTTCAGCTAGTGTTGAAGAAGTTGGAGTTTCTGATGAAGTTGTTATGGCCATTGAAGGGTCTGATGTGGTTGGTGTAGGCTCAGTTCCTGTTGAGGGTGTTTTAATTGGTGGTTCTAGTGTTGCTAGGGGTGTTGTAGAGAAAGAAGTTTTAGAAGGATGTGATGCTGAAGTTAATGCATTTGTGGAACAATGTTTTGGGAACTTGGATGATTTAAATAAGAATGAGATTGAATATGTTAGGGGGTGATTTAGCTGATGTAGTGATGTTGTTATTTCTATTGACAGACAGAAGAAAAGGTCCCCAACTGGTAAGAAAAAAGGGAATTTCTGTAAGTCTGAAGCAAAAGTCCCCAGCTGGTAAGTCAAACAAGAAAGTGAAGGGACTAGTTGGAAAGTCCCCTGCTGGACTGGTGAAGAAGACAAATAAGCAACATGGTTATAAGGCCAATGACAAACTGAGGTGAAGTCGAAGAAACCAGACATTAAAGCTGGGAAAAAATCTAGTGTGAAGAGGAAAACAGAGAGTATGGTTGATGGAGCATCATCATCTGGAAGAATAGTAGTGATTGAGGAAGGTATTTTTGGTGAGGGAAGACCTACAAAACAACAGAGTAATCGTCCAAAAAAGGGTTATTGAACATGTTGATGAGGAGGATAACAAGTAAAAAAAATTCATTTTTGCTGCAGTCTTTTTCCAATATATTTATAACATGCATTTGTTTTATAAAATGTTGCATAATATTTAGGGTTTAGTTGTTATTTATATTATGCATATCTTCAGTTTTAATTTCTTACATGTTGATAAGAAACTCTATTTAATTTTGTACATGTTGCAATGTTAATAGTCAGAGTGTATTTTTACTTATTTTTATCTAACTATTCTTTTTCAAAAAAAAAACTATAGAATGTTATCTTGAAAACTGTATATATTTTATTGAATGTTGCATATGTTAATATTCATGATGTATTAGATAAATAAATCATGTGTGACTGGTTATTGTTTAAAAATTGATCTTTGTTTATTAGAATTGAAGTTATGTTTTGCATATATTAGTATCCTGAAAATATTAGTACCTTTTGAAATTGTTTATACTTACTATTTTCATGTTCAATTTTTTGTTTTAGGTTTGCTAAAACATTCTCTACTGGTTGCTGTCCTTTGAAGAAGTTTGTAATCGGCTCTCTCACTCTTGAGCAGAAGAATGATGATGAAGAAATAGGTTTTGGTGGGCTTTTCCTTTTTGACATAACATCTCTCCCTGTTGGTATCATTCCTTGGTTGGTTGACAGGTTTGATCCTGTGGGTTGTGTTCAGGAAGTAGTCAGCTACAGGTACATCATTAGTATGGATGATGTGTGGGATGTATTTTTCATTCCTAGGATTCCGGGATGTACTGTGGGTTTGTATATGAACAATGGGAGGGGTGTGTCTAAGTATGTTGATATTAGGGATAGATTGAGGTCTGAGTTTGGTGCTGATAAATTTGGAAATATCACACATATTAATATTTTTGAGGAAATGATAAAACTGAGTAGTGGTGGTGATCAGTTTAAAAGCTCATTTTTTATGCATGTGATGTGTACTTTTTTTGCCCCGAATACGAGAAATATGGTAGACATAAAGCTTGTGGGTGTTTTTAAAATTTTGGAACTATTAAGATCTTGATTGGTGTGGTTTAGTGATAGATCGTTTATGTGAGGGTGTTGGTAGTTTTAAATCCGGTAGCAAGAATGTGGCATTTGTTGCGGTTGTGTGTTAGTCTGTGTTTCTGAGAGAGAGAGGATGCTTCTGATATATATATATATATTTACCTTTATTTTATATATTTTATCTAATTTATTTTTAATTAAACAAATTGTATGCATTGTATATT
>JAULKJ010309823.1:0-11024 GCA_032355405.1 Rubia balearica | reverse complement strand
GGCAGAAGATGATCGAAAGTGTGAAGGAAATCATTGGAAAAAAACCGGTCCTCGATATTCAGCGTGAAACCAAGAAGTTTATACAAGATATATTTAAGCGAAAGTATCGATATTGCTTTCATTTCTTCATCTTCATTGCAGAACTCCCACTAGCGCTTCGTTTGTCAATTTAGGTACCAAACTTTCCCAAGCCAATATACCTGAAAAATCCAAACTAAGCCATCAATGAATGATTCATTCAACAACTATGTTTAATCCCATTCATACCATAGATGTATAAAATGACTAACTCAAATTTAATACGGATGACAAAATATTGACTTGCCAAAGGTTAGTTTGTTTATAAGAATGACATTCCTCGGTTGCAAACTTTTTTCTTAAGTTGGAATTTGTGAGATAATCAATATATGTTATTGCATGCCTCATGCATGTATTTTTATCGACCAAAATGTGGGCCAAGAGAATAAGGAAGCGAATGCATAGCATCACACAATGATTGCATGCCATTTTTATAACATTGCACCCAAAGCTCGGACTTTGGCAATGTATCAAATGATTAATTAAATAATATTTAGGATCACATTCCGCCCCCTGCAATAATTCAAACTTAATTTGGATGACAAAATAAACACTTAGCATCTTAGTCCATCATATTTATTTCTTATATGATTTTGCATTTATATATCTTCTTTTTTCCGCAAAACACAATAAGCAATAATATATTTAACAACCAATAAGTTAAAAAAAAACACGTTAATCTTGTTGAAATTGGTAGAGAGTTTCACGCGAATATAACTAGAACATGACAAACCAGGGTTGGGGTTTACTACAGCAAAAAAAAGTCATTCCCAAACATGCATCGATGTCTATGAAGTAGAATGTGATTTGTGATTTCGAATAAACTCGTCCTGGTCCTTTAGATACCCAGCTCCTTTTTCCAGGAAAAATGCCTTCTTTTTTCGTACATTCCACTTCTTTACTACCCTCATGATGTTGTAACACTATTCAAAGACAATATTGTCCTTGATGATTTTTTGTATGTGTCCATTTTATTGGATTCAAGAGGCATTTCCCCTGGAAAGTGGAGTCGGTCAGCATCCAGGCGAAGCTAATTTTCATCCCTGTATTGAGGTTTAATTTTATTCATCACAACCATGACCTCCTTGATCTCACTGATATCTGCAATTTGTAGATTGTGGTGCTTTATTAGAAGCAGAGTGTTTTATATGAAAAAAATTTGAGAAGAGAAATGAGCATTTAAATATTTTACAAAACTTAACTACAAATGAAGATAATTAAACCTGTTTGATTCTATTAATTAGTTTTAAAAATATATAGTAAATACATACATACAGTAAATTAAAAATTGAAATATTTTGTTATTAAACTACAATCAAAAGAATTTCTTTTCTAAAATTTATTTCTCGGCAAAGTGGGAAATGTATAGCTATTTATATTTATTATCCGTTTTATGCTCACCATAAGGTATTTATCTTTTTTACCATTAACTTCTTCGAATTTTTATTTTGA
Organism: Rubia balearica; assembly: GCA_032355405.1. Taxonomy (NCBI): domain Eukaryota; kingdom Viridiplantae; phylum Streptophyta; class Magnoliopsida; order Gentianales; family Rubiaceae; genus Rubia; species Rubia balearica. The sequence goes on along the minus strand of JAULKJ010309823.1, from coordinate 9,494 downwards.
AATTGCTTACAGTTTTTCATCTTCATTGAATAATTTTGACTAGATATTTTTGGATTTTTAATTTTCTTACTTTACTATCACAAGCCATTGTACCTAAAAAAATCCAGATTCAACCATTGATGATTGATTCATTCAATAGCTATTTTTCATCTCATTCCTACCATCGATGTATGAAATGAGTAACTCAAACTTAATATGGATGACAAAATAATGACTTTCCACACCATGCATTTTAGAGCTGTCAAATTTAATACGAAGTTGAGCTTGTTTATAAGGAAGACACTCCTTAGTAGTGAACTTTATTTTTAAGTTGAAATTTATAATATAATAAATACTTGTTATTGCATGCCCCACACACGAATTTGTTTTCACAAAAATATATATCAAGTGAATAAGGAAACAAATACATAGTAACACACGATGATCGCAGGTCATTTTAATAACGTTGCACGTGCAAATTACGGACTTCAGAAATGTAACAAATGGTTATTTTAATAATATTTTGGATCACATTACAGCCACTGTGTAATATAACTCACACCTAATTAGCATGACAAAATAATTACTAATGCATTTAAGTCCATCATATTAAGTGCTTTTATGCTTTTTCCTTCAAATGTCTTCATTTTTATTTTGCAAAACACAAAAATATTTATTGAGAAGCAGCAGGTGGAGGATGACATTGCAACGATAGGGGTGGAAAAAAGGAAGATGATGATCAAAAGTGTGAAGGAAAGCATCGAAAAGACACCGCCCCTTAATATTCAGCGTGAAACTAAGAAGTTCAGGCATGATATATTTAAGCGCTAGATATTGCTTTCAGTTTGTCATCTTCACTAAAGAACTCCTACTAGAGATTTTTCATTTTTCAATTTAGTTACCAAATTGTCCCAAGCCAATGTACCAAAAAAATCCAGATTAATCCAGCAATGATTGATTCATTCAATAACTCTGTTTTACCTCATTGGTACCATCATTGTATAAAATGACTAACTTAAATTTAATGGGGATGACAAAATATTGACTTGCCAAAGGTTAGTTTGTTTATAAGGATGACACTCCTTGGTTGTGAATTTTTATCCTATGCTGGAATTTATGAGATAATAAATATATGTTATTGGACGCCTCATGACCGTATTTGTTTCGACCAAAATATAGACCAAGTGAATGAGGAAATGAATGCATAGTATAGCATAATGATCACTCTTTATTTTTATAACATTGCACGTGCAAAGCACGGACTTTGGCAATGTGTCAAAGGATTAATTAAATAATATTTAGGATCACATTACGCCCACTGCAATAATTCAAACTTAATTTGGATGAAAAAATAAACACTTAGCATCTCAGTCCATCATATTAATTGCTTATATGCTTTTGCATTTATATATCTTCTTTTTTTTTCCGCAAAACACAATAAGCATTAATATATTTAACAACCAGTAAGTTAACATACACGTTCACCATATTGAATTTTTTAGAAAGTTGCATGCTAATACATCTAGAACATGACAAACCAGGGTTCAGGTTTACTATAGCGAAAAAATGTTATTTCCCAGCATGCATCAATGTCTATGAAGTGGAAGGTGATTTGTGATTTTGAATGAACTCGTCCGGGTCCTTTATATACCCTGCTTCTTTTTACAGCAAGAATGCCTTGTTTTTCACTCATTCCAATTCTTTCCTACCCTCCTGATGTTGTAGCACTATTCAATCACAATACTGTCCTCGATGATTTTTTTGCATGTGTTCATTTTCTCAGATTCAAGAGGCATCTCCCCAACAAGGTAAAGATGCTCCTTCAGAGCATACCCTTGGAGTCAGTAAGCATCCATGCAAAGCTAATTTTACTCCCCGTATTGAGCTTTAATTTAATTCATCAGAAACAAGACCTCCTTGATCTCCCCGATATCCTCCCTTTGCAGATGTGGCGCTTTGTTAGAAGGAGAGTGTTTTAGATGATAAAAATGTGAGGAGAGAAATGAGCGTTAAAATATCTTTAAAAATTTAATTACAAATGAATATAATTAAACCAGTTTGATAGTATTAATTAGTTTGAAAAATATATAGTAAATACATCCATGCAGTAAATAAAAAATGAAGTTATTTTTTGTAGTCAAACTACAATCAAAAGAAATTCATTTCTTAAATTTTTTTTCTCAGCAAAGTGGGAAATGTATAGCTATTCATATTTATTATCAGTTTTATACCCACCATCAAGTACTTATCTTCTTCACCATTAACTTCAAAAAAAATTTTAAGTTCCATTCAGTTTGTCATCTTCACTGAAGAATTTTAACTAGATATTTTTGGTTTTTTATTTTCTTACTTAACCATCCCAAGCCATTTCGCCTAAAAAATCCAGATTCAACCAATGATGATTGATTCATTCAATAGCTATTTTTTATCCCATTTCTACCATCGATGTATAAAAGGAGTAACTCAAACTTAATGTGGATGACAAAATAATGACTTTCCACACCACGCATTTTAGAGCTATCAAATTTAGTACAAAGTTGAGTTTTTTTTATAAGGAAGACACTCCTTGGTTGTGAACTTTGTTCTTAAGTTGGAATTTATAAAATAATCAATACTTGTTATTGCATGCCCCATGCACATATTTATTTTCACAAAATATAGATCAAGTGAATAAGGAAACAAATCTATAGTATCATAAGATGGTCGCACATCATTTTTTAATGTTTCACGTGCAAAGCACGAACTTTGGAAATGTATCAAATGATAATTTAACTAATATTTTGTATCACAGTCTGACCATTGTGTGTAATATAACTCAAACCTAATTAGCATGACAAACAATTACTAATCCTTCTAATTCCTTCATATTAATTGTTACTTTTATGCTTTTTCATTCAAATGTCTTCTTTTTCTTTTTTTTTGCAAAACACAAATATTTATTTAGAAGCAGCAGGTGAAGGATGACATTGTAGCAATAGGGGTGGCATATAGGCAGAACATGATCGAAAGTTAGAAGGAAAGCATTAAAAAGAAATCGGCCCTTGATATTCAGCGTGAGGCCAAGAAGTTCAGGCTAGACATATTTAAGCGAAAGCATCGATTTTGCTTTCAGTTTGTCAACTTCACCGAAGAACTCCAACTAGAGCTTTTTCATTTTTCAATTTACGTACCAAACTGTCCCAAGCCAATGTATCTAAGAAATCCAAATTTAGCCATTGATGACTGATTCATTCAATAACTATTTTTTATCTCATTCATATTGTCGATGTATAAAGTGACTAACTCAAATTTAATACGGATGACAAAATATTGACTTGCCAAAAGTTAGTTTGTTTATAAGGATGACACTCCTTGGTTGTGAACTTGTTTCTTTAGTTGGAATTTATGAGATAATCAATATATGTTATTGTATGCTTCTTACACGTATTTGTTTAGACTAAAATATAGACCGAGTGAATGAGAAAATGAATGCATAGTATCACACAATGATAGCACGTCATTTTTATAATATTTCTCTTGCAAAGCATGAACTTTGGCAATGTATCAAATGATTATTCAAAAGGTGAAATTGTTTGTAAGGATGAAACTCCTTGGTTGTGAACTTTGTTCTTAATTTGGAATATAATCAATATATGTTGTTGCATGCCTCATGCACGTATATTTTTTGACAAAAATATAAATTACGTGAATAAGGAAACAAATGCATCAGATCACTCGATGATCGTACGCCATTTTTATAATGTTGCACGGGCAAAACATGATCTTTGGAAATGTATCAAATGATTATTTACATACTATTTTGGATCACATTCCTCTCATTGTGTGTAACATAACTCAAACTTAACTATCGTGAAAAAATATTTACTAATGCATCTGAGTCCATCATATTAATTGCTTTTATGCTTTCTCATTCAAATATATACTTTTTTTTTCCAAACACGAAAATATTTATTGAGAAGCAGCATGTGGAGGATGAGATTACAACAATAGTGGCGAAAAAAAGGCAAAAGATGATCGAAAGTGAGAAGGAAAGCATCGAAAAGAAACCGTCCCTCAATATTAAGCGTGAAACCAAGAAGTTCAAGCAAGACATATTTAATCGAAAACATCGTAATTGCTTTTAGTTCGTCATCTTCACTAAAGAACTCCAACTAGAGGTTTTTTGTTTTTCAATTTAGGTACCAAACTGTCCAAAGTCAATGTACATAAAAAATCCAAATTAATCCATCGATGATTGATTCATTTAATAACTATTTTTAATCTCATTTGTACCATCGATGTATAAAATGACTAACTCAAATTTAATACAGATGACAAAATAATGACTTGCCAATTTCCCACACATTTAAGGATGATACAAAGGTGAGTCTGTTTATAAGGATGATACTCCTTGTTTGTGAACTGTGTTTTTAAGTTGGAATTTATGAGATAATTAATATATTTTATTGCATGCCTCATGCACGTATTTGTCTTGACCAAAACATAAACCAAGTGAATAAGGAAACGAATGCATAATATCACTCAATGATCGAACGCCATTTTTATAACAATGCATGTGCATTTTTCTAGTTGATTGGAGTTGTTTGCCGTGGTTTTTCCCGATTTGGGTTTCAACGTAAATTGGTGTGTTTATTCTTTGTTCTTTTTTATTTTCTCTTGCTTGATATTGTCTTTGAGGGATTAATATCCCCAACAATAAAAACCTATCTTGTCAAAAAATTGTTTCATACGCATCATGTTCAAAAGCAGCATAGATATATGAAAAATCAGGATCAGTAGCACATAAATATCACACGAAAGAAAACCCTAAAAGGACACACTCTAATCGTGTAAGTAAATCATGTCTATGACTCAAAGCATCAACAACAACCTTTTCTTTACCCTTCGTGTATCGCAACACATAAGGAAAAGATTCAATAAAGCTATACCATTTAGCATGATGCTTATTCAACTTCATCTGACTCTGTAAATGTTTCAATGACTCATGATCACTACGAATGGAAAATTCTTTATGCAATAAATATTTTTTCCAAGTCTCTAGTGCATGCACAATTGCATAGAATTTTTTATCAAAAATGGGATAGTTTAGAGAACCACCCTTTAGCTTTTCACTAAAGTAAGATATAGGTCGATTCACTTGCATAAAAAAAACACCGATACCAACACCAAAAGCATCACAATGAATCTGAAAAGTACCATTAAAATCAGGTAAAGCAAGAACAAGATCATTACATGATCGTAATTTCAATTCATTAAATGCATTCCCTTGATCATCACTCCAAACATATTCCACATCCTTTTTAACTATGTCATTTAAAGGTGCAGCAATAGATGAAAATCACTAACAAAAATTCTATAAAAACTAGCTAAACCTTGAAAAGAACGCACCTGATTGGCATTGGTAGGTCTCGTCCAAATCTAAACGGCCTCAATTTTGGTTTTGTCACTTTTTATGCAGTTAGACCTGGATAAAATGACGTGCAACATACGAATCCATTCATATAACCCATTCATATAACCCAAACTTAGTTTTAAATGTATTTTTCCATTCACCCCCCTCATTTATACGAATATGACGATAACCTTGAGTCAAATCAAGCTTATTATATTTCACAGATCCATGCAAATCTTCAAGTATATCATCAAACCTTTGGATAGGATGGAAATATTTAATGATTATCTTGTTAATAGCACGACAATGTATACACATTCACCAATTTTATCTTTCTTCGGAACCAAAATAATAGGCACAACATACGGACTTAAATATTCACGCACACAACCTTTTTGAAGTAATTCCTCAACTTTTCGTTGTAGTTCCTTTGTCTCCTTAGGGTTTTCTTTGTAAGATGGTCAATTAGATATAACCAAACCCGGAATCAAAATAATCTAATGTTTAATGCCTCGTAACGGTGGTAATTTGTGGGGTAAAGCTTCCAGAAAGACATCCTCAAATTCGTGCAACACATCAGCAAACCGTGGAAAGGGACTAAGATGTGAAGATAAAACCTCTCGCGACTTTTCGAAATCATTCAAAAACTTACTTGACTTGCTTGGATCGTCCTCCCCTAATTTTTGGTTGAAAATATTAGGGGTTTTGCCTCTTTTTTTGCCCTTTTGACAGATCGCCTCTAAACCCTGGATAGGGTTTTGGTCGGCCACATGAGGTTCAATCGTAAAATTTTCTTTATCAATTTTCATGCAGCTCTGAGCCTCAAGGATTTCCACTGGTGACAATGGAGTCAATATATACCTAGTTCTATCCTTAACCATAGTAATTTGTTAGTGTAACCATCATGCATAGATTTACGATCAGATTACCAAGGTCTTCCTAATAAAATATGACTAGCCTTCATAGGTATAACATCACATAAGATAGAATCATGATGTTTTTAGATCTTAAAGTTAATCATGCATTTTTTTATTAACCCTAATCTCACCACTACCATTTAACCAAATAAGTTTATAAGGTGATGGATGAGTAGTAACAGGTAATGACAATGATTTAACAAGAAGATTGGAAACAGTATTAGCAGAGATCCACCATCAATAATCAATAAATAGTTCTTATCTTTCACAGGGCAACGAGTATGAAAAATATTAATTCTTTGTACCTCAGATTCGGCCATTTGAGAATTTAGGAATCTCAAAGACATGAAGTTACCTTGTGTTTCCGGACCTTGTTCACCTTGATCATTTATGATGATCTCTTCATCTACCTATTTTTCTCCACTCTCATACAGAGGTAGCATATCAGCATATTCATCCTCTTCATCTCCTTCCTCAATGGTTGTTAACACTTAAGCATGGGGGTAGTGACTACAAACATGCCCTCCTTCTTTACAATGAAAACAAGTAGGATTGTTAATGGAAAACGAATTTGATGAAGAGACAGGGGACTTACCTGAATTTCAAAACAATGTTGGCTTGAAGATTGTGGTTCCATCCTTCTATTAGTGAAATTGTAAGTCGGATTAGAGTAGGTCTAGACCGACCCTGTACCTCGGCCATAACAAGGGTTTACGAAGTCAAACCCTAATTTTTTACTGGGAAATCTGCATGGTTGCTTCCTTGGCTGTAGAATACTCTCAACCAACCTTGCTTTCACCAATAAATCGCCCATTGATATTTGATGTTAAATCTTGACTGGATTTGAAGATTCTCACTCAAGCCATCAATGAATCGATTTTTATGAATGCGTCGTCTTCTGTCATCCCGACCCTTCTCAAGGTTAACTCGAGATCTTACCAATATTCATCAACTACACAATTTCGTTGCTTCATATTGGCCAAGTAAAAATGTTGCTCCATCAGATAAGTAGGGGGAACATGATAATGGCGAAGCTCGGAATTCAATCTCTCCTAGGTGGAGATAGGTTTCTTCCCTGCAAGTTATCTCGATTCTCTCAAATTTTTCCACCATTTAGCTGAATAGTGAGTGAAGGAATATTGCACAACCTTAACTTTTCTTTCTCCTGATAATTGTTAAGATCAAACAGATTCTCAATCGGTCATTCCCAATCAAGATACTTCATCGGATTGTGTTGACCATCAAATTAAAGGATATCATACTTCAATCCCTTGATGTCTCGAGCAGAGTCTGAACTTGAACCTGAACTTAAAATGAACCTCATTCTCCTTCGGGGATCATGATGCTTGTCGTGGCGATGCCTTCTGGAAGACCCTCAGTGTGATTGCATTTCCGATTCATTAGAATCTTCATCGGAACTACCATAACCTTAGAATTTGTGGGAAAACCCCTGAGGATCACCTCTAATGGTTGTGAACTGAGGTGTGGGTTGTGCCATGCTGTCAACCTTTCTCGCCAATCTCTGCACCTCACTCACGAGTGCATTTAATGTGACAACAAAGCGATCTGGATTATCAGGTTCATTGGTATTGATACGATGTTGCTCCCAACTTTCTGGTACCTCATCTCATGGTTTTTCACCACACCTGCTATCAGAGGTATTCGTCAATGCTAAACTATTTGGATTGTTAATATAGGGCGGGACGAATAGATTTTTGTCTGCCATCTTCCCTAAGCTGCTAAAAAAATAAATTGTTAGTAATAAAAATTGCACCCCCTTCATATTTTTAGTAAGGTTTCTCACCAAGTGTATAACACTCACAACTCACAAGGCAAAGGCTAATTTTAAGGGATATCGATCAATTCACCGCTAATTCAAAGCAAAATAGGATATGAGTACTGCAGAACTTATTTCAAAATTTAAAAATATATTAACTCAAAATTGGGCTCTAAGATCTGGAATTAAATTTTTAAGAGAATAAGAAACAAAACACAATTTGATTGGCACGAATCAGAGCTATATTGAGGGAGATGTGACCAAAACAAGAATGCTTTATATAGGCGACATATAAATTCCGAAAATTGAATTAACTTTTCCAAACCCAAATTGGATTAGCTATCCCAACCCTTGTCCTTCTTAGAATGGCCTTTAAGTACTTACTTTCTGCCTAAGTTAATTTTTCAGATCAATTTCCCACTCGAAACTGGATTCGACTTCCTTTTCCTCTTTTGATTAGGATTTTGGTTTCTTTTTTCTTTTTCAAATCAGATTTCCTTTTTTCTTCTGTCTTCTTTCTTTTTCAGACACAAATTTGATTTTCACACACAATATAACACTCACAATCAGAATCTTATTCCCCAAGAAAATCAAAACTGTGTACAATTCCCAAATTTTTAAAAATTGCAAAACAGCCCTTTAACTTTCAAAATTTGCAAATCAGGCCCAAATTTCCGATCTAAAATCCTGAATTCCGATTTCAATTTCCCAAAATATGCTTCCATTTATTTTAATTTTTAAAAAAAATGGAAAAAAAAGGTTTATACAAAAATTGTAATAAGAAATCTGCGAAAACATCCGCTCGATTCAAATGAACTTCGAGGTATTCAAGAACGTAAGGATCAAGAATATTACTCTATATATGGAAAATGACACAATACTCTATTTTTTTGTATAAGTTGTAATCAATAATTTAACAATAAATTCAAGATCACGGAATCAAAGAACAATAAAGAAAACAAATAAGATTATGAACTTGCAATAATTTTTATGAAGGGAGGACGAAAATATTGCAAGTACAGAAACTGTATGAGCTACCTAAAAACTACAAAACTGGCCAGGAGATGAAGGTGGATAATACATGTTAAAACTCAGACCCTTCGATGTCCTCCTGACTCGATTGATGAAGGTGTATTCTGACTCTCAGACCATTTGACGTCTTTCGACTCTAGATTTAATCATCCTGCAAAACAATATCAAACAAACATAGTTAAATATTACACGAAAGAGCTTATAAATTTAGAAAAAAATTTGAAAAGAAAATAATGCAAGAACTTGAAAACCCCTGATAATTTCGGCCACATGGATCTATTCCTTTGCTCTAATACCAACTGATATAAATCCACTTCCGAAGACTCTGGATTGAGGAATTTTAGATTTTTACCTAAACAGGGATTTTACAAACCCTAGTAAAGTTGAACAAATTTAA
>JAULKJ010309813.1:0-11025 GCA_032355405.1 Rubia balearica | reverse complement strand
AGATGCCACCGTGGAAGAAGTAGGAATATAAGCTGATGCATCAGCGGGATCCGAAAAGGTAGAGACATCAAAAAAGAATAGAGATACTAAAGTAGAACCATCGGCATAAGGGAAGACATTTTTGTCAAACTGATCTTGTCTGGTGACATATGTCTTTTAAGATGTAGGATCCAAACATCGATATCCCTTGCAATAGGAGTTCTACTCAAGAAGGATACATGGAAAACTATAAGGAGAGAGTGTGTGAGCTACATATGGATGAAGATAAGGGTACACACGACCATCAAATACATGGAAGTTTGTGTATATGGGAACCCACCCTTAATAACTTCATATGGTGATCGTCCGCCAAGAACAGGAGTGCGCAGCCAATTTATGGCATAAGTGGCTGCAGAAAAGGTGTGAGGCTAGTGAGAGAGAGATGGACATGACAGTGGTATAAAATATACAAGCCCATCTCTGCAATGTGGAGGTGCTTGCGCTTGGCCCAACCGTTCTGCTCCAGAGTATACGGCCAGTAAATTTGATGGTAAATACCCTTTGTCTGAAAGTCAGAACGTAAGCGACCGTTTACGAACTCAGTCTCTCCATCACTCTAAAACACCTTAATGGTAGAAGAGAACAGGTTTTCCGTAGAAGCCTCTAATTGGCGATAAATATCCCAAAAAATCAGATTTGCAGCACAGTGGGTAAAACCACGAGAGTCGGGAATGATCATCAAGAAAAATAGTGTAATAAGAGAAACCATCAGTACAAAAAATAGGAGAGAGACCCCACTAGATCAAGTATCCTATCAGCACGTTTATCATTTGAATGAAAAGATAATCGCTTCCCTTTGGCCTTTTCACAAGTATCACAAAGGGTAGGTTTGAGCAAAACCGATGAGACAGATAAGGATCCAGAAGCACGTAAATAAGAAATAACATAATGCGGAACATAACCAAGTCTAGAATGCCAAGTTTAAAAATACGCACGTGACTAATTTGATTCCACGGTAGACAATGAAACAGATACCCATAGTTTAAAACATAAAACCCATTTTCAATATGACTGTGACCCAAGGTTTCACCAGTGATTATATGTCGAATAATAAATGAGCAATCATCAAATTAGACAACATATTTTTAATCCCGAGTTAATATGATTATCGAAGGTGATTTTTAAATGATATAATGCACAATAAACACATAATAAGAGACATAGACTTAGAAATCTAAGAATCAGCAACATGGGTAATAGGGAGTTGAGAACCATTACTAATTGATGCAACCACGACAATTATATGGTGTCACATAATCCACGACACTGAGGGATGATGTCATGTGCTTTGTGGCGCCAGATTCTACAATCCACTTGGAGCCGGTCCAAAATTGATGCAAAGCTGAGTGCACGTGAAAGCTGAGATGCGCCTGGATCTGATTGCCATGTGAGGATGATGTGTGCATTAGATAACGTGAGCGTGAGAATAACGTGTGCGTGAGGATGAAGTGCACGGGAAGATGTCACGTACGTGATGGCCAATCGCACTTAAGTCAACACGCGGCTGCAGAGAAAACTTGCCTTCATTTTAATTTGAAACAAGCCAATCAGAAAAATTGAAAACAAGTTGTTGCTACCGCTGTACACAATTGGAAAAAAGATCGCGGCTACAGAAGAAAGTCACTACAGGGAGAGACAACGGAAGAGCGCGGCGAGGACTGGAGAATCTCGTTCGGAGACAACATCGACGGAGGTGATATATCTAAAAATCGGCGGAGAGAGGGATAACACCAACAATGAAGTGTGTTGATCGGAATATTTTACCGGAATTAATGGCCAGAGAATGGTTTGCTGGGCGATTACAACGGGCGATTACACATTTTACTATGTGTTTTTTCAAAGGTCTTCTTTGCTTCCTGATCTGTAATCTGAGCAAGATTTTCCACTCCAATGGGTAAATCGAGTAACGGAAATAGCTGGAAATCACGGAAGGCAACAACATCTCAGAGCCGGGATATTAATTTGGAAATTAGAGGAGAAACTGGAAGCAAGGAAGTTGAGAAAGAGGAAGTGGCATTGAAGGGTATTCTGGTGGAGAAAAGCAGGATTCATGAAAAAGAGATTGTAACACAAAACTCTAAGGTGGATAGCAAGCTTAGAGTAGTTGATGAAAACTCAACAGTAGAGAGATTGGAGAAACAAGGACAAAAATTGTCTTGAGGAGATGAAACTGAAGAGGAAATTGATTAACCCCAACAACATAGATCGTGGAGTGAGATAGTTGTCGATAGTGAGCAAAAATACTATGAACCCACTATTGTGGGAGGGCTATCAATGAGAGAGATAACCGTGGAGGATGTTCATGAGAGCATTAAACAACGGGATGATACTATAGTATGCAGAGTGATGGGGAGGTCCACTTCTTTAGGATCTGGGTAAGAAGATAGCAAAGGCCCGACAACAGAAACCTGAAATTTTTATTGTGAAAAGTCAAAGTAATCCTATCAGAGAAGATTTGCTTGTTGTTGGTGTTGTATTCTTTGATAGTAGACATATGATTTTAAAAGCTGGGATGCAATCTGTGAACTAGACATGCCTGTTACAATTCATATTTGGATACAGCTGCCAAATCAGCCTCTAGTTTGTTAGAAACCTACAATCATAAGTAAGATTATGACCCCATTAGGTAAGCTAATTTGCCAGGATAGATGACTAAAGAGAAGGAAAGACAAGATTTTTCCCGAGTCAAAGTAAAGATGAAAATTAGTGATAAATTACCTAATAAGGTACAGTATCTGAATGAGAGAAAAGTAATAGTCAGTCAGGAGATTAAACATGAATGGAGGCCTGTGAAATGTGGGAAGTGTGATCAGTATGGGCCTCGGGAGGAAGTTTGTATAAAGCATGAAATGGTGAAACCAAGAGTCAATCAAATCTATATACTTGTGAATAAACAGCAGGTATATGAGGAGAAACAAGCCAAGAATGAAATCCAGACTGTAAAGGATGAAGTTCAGGGATGGAAAGGAAACGAGAAAACTCTAATTCAGGAAAAGTGGACAAATGGAGGTACTGAACTGGAGAACACGGGTACTAGCCACAATTTGTTAACTGATCCACCTGATAAGTATGACTTACAATATTGCTTGCTGGAATATCAGGGGTTTTAATAATTGTGATAAAAACTGGAAAAATAATAGGTTTTATATGGAAAATAGGGTTGGTTGTTTGGGATTATTAGAAACAAAATTAAAGAGGAAAAAAATTGGAGTAGCATTGGAGTAGCATTGGTCTTGGCTTGGAGATGTTAACCAATAGTAGTATGGCAAAAGGTGGTATAATATGGTTATGTTGGAGGAATTATTACTTGGATATGAAGCTATTAAAAAAGAGGGCACAATGGATACACACTGAGATGAGAATGAGAGGGATAAATCGGTTTATATATCTCAATATAGTATATGGTTATAATACGGTTGATAGGAGAAAACCAATGTGAGATTTTATTTAAAAAACTTGGGGCTTAGAACTAATAAATCATGGGTACTTTTGGGAGATTTCAATGCTCATTTGGTGATGATGGACAGGATATGAGGTAAGAATGTGGACAAAAATGAAGGCGTAGATTTCCAGAAGGTGATGGAGGAAAATCAATTGACTGAAATGAAAAAAGGAAGTTATATACATGGAGCAACAAGAGGACTGAATGTAAAAGAGTACAAAATAGAATTGACAGGATTGTTCTGAATCACACTGGAGATATTCGTTAAAGCTTACCGTAAAGTTAAAGCTGAAATACTCTCAGATTTGTTCCCTTTGGTATTAAACTGGCAGATAGCGAAAAGAAAAATCAAAAGGGGTTTAAGTTTTTTAATGTGGGACTTATCACAATGTGTTAAAGACATTGTGAAGAGTGTATGGCAATGGAGATAGTTGATACTTTGAAAGACTTTTCTGAAAGACCGAAGATATTTGACAAGTCACTTTAGAAACTCAACAAAATAGAGTTTTCTAACATTGGTTAGAAAGTTAAAAAGGCTAAAGAAATCTAGTTAGAAGCTCAGGAAATGTTAAATGAAAATACAGGAAATGCTGATACACAAAAAGATGTGGTAATATCTAGGAAAGAAGTGGAGAAATTAGAAGAAGTTGAATGTTGGTTTCTACAACAAAAGGCCAAACTTCAGTGGCTCAAGGAGGGACACATGCCACCAAATTGTTTCACGCAGCAATGTAGAGCAGGCAGTATAAAAATAGCGTTGGGAATATGATGGTAGAAGGGTAACTAATATCATATCATGTGGTGATTAGGAAATACCTTGTGGATTACTTTAAGAAATATTTGGGGGTCGGTGGAAAAACTTATATCATTGACAAATCAGTGGTGGAAATGGGAAGTACTTTAACAGTAAAACAACATTCTAATCTGATTGCTCCAGTAATAGGTTTTGAAATCAGGAAAGCTTCGTGGAGAATTGATGGGAACAAGAGCCCAATGGCTGATGGCTATTCCAGTAAGTTTTTCAAATGTACTTTGGAGATTACTGGGGATAGCCTTGTAAGAGAAGTGCAGAGCTTTTTCAATAGAGAACATATTTCCAGGTAAATTGAGTAAGGCTGTTTCAACTCTGATTCCTAAAGTTGCAAATCCCCAAAATGCATATGAATATAGACCTATATCCTATTGTTTAAAGTCATTACCAAGGTGTTTTTCAATAGAATCAGTGAGATACTACCTGTTCTAATTAGCAATAACTAGAGTGCATTTGTGAAGGATAGACAAATATCACATAATATATTGCTAACTCAGGAAATCTTGCAAAAATATAATACGGAAAGTATGACGCCTGGTGGTGTGGTGAAAGTTGATATTAGCAAGGCCTTTGACTGTGTTAGTTGGGAGTTTTTAATTAAATTGTTGAAGTTGTTGAAGTTCCCATACTAGTTGATAGAATGGATAAGACGAATTCTAATGGGTATGCTTGTCTTTAAATAGTAGCCTATCTGAAAATTTTGTGGGAAAAAAGGAGTTAAGCAAGGTGATCCTCTTTCACCTTTACTATTTATCAATAGTATGGAGATTGAAGATTGAAATGTTGGAGTATTGATAGGCTATCATATGCAGGAAAAGTACATTTGATTAATACTGTATTACTTAGTATTGCTAGTTACTGGGTTAGCACACTTAGTATCCTTAAGAGCACACATGTAATAATTGTTAATATTTGCAGGTGTTTCATGTGGGGAAGAGAGGAAGGAAGTACTTGGCTATCTCCATGCAAGAGCAAAAAGTTAGAATGAATAGGGATTAAAGACCCTTCAATCTAGAACAAGGCTGCAATCTGTAAGAAGGTTTGGGATTTACAGCCTAAAGTAGATATCTTGTGGATGAAATGGATCCAAGACTATTACTTGAAGAATGTGAAGTTTGAAGATTACAAATATCTAATGAGTAGGAGCTGGTCTTGGAAAAGAATCTATAAATTGAAGGAGAAATATTTGAAGAAGCTTGAAATTTGCACTGATAAGATGGGGAAATTGACAGTAAGGTTAGTGTATAGTATTATGAAGGGAAATTATGGAGTTTATATCTAATACAAGGTGATTTGGTTTAAGAAACTACCCCCCAAACACAGATTAATTTTATGGTTATTAATGAAGGGATGCCTTCCCATAGTGAATATGTTGTAGATTCATAGAGTGATTAAAAATCAGCAAAAATGTGTTCCGTATGATCTTGAAGGTGAAGGTGCTAAACATCTGTTTACAGGTTGTTGTTTTGTGAAGGAAATGTGGAGCAGGTTGGGAATTGCAGGTTTGGAAAATATAAGAATGCTCAGAAGAAAGTTACAGACTGCAGCAAGAAGAAGAATAGACAAATTAATGATGTTTATGTCTTCTGTTTTATACAGAGTGTGGAATGAATGATGTAAACGTATTTTTCAGAACGAAAAGCTAAAACCAGAGATTATTGCTTTACAAATTGAAGAGTAATACAAATGGAGAAAATATATGGATTGGAAAGAAGCTATTGATGAGGAGACTTGTCTTTTGGCTATATAGAGGAGATAGAAGAGTAGTTGTAGCTAAATTGTGTTTACTTTTCTTTGTTTTTGCTTGTAGGATGGGCCGAAAAGGGGATGTAAAAAAAGGGTGGAATTTAAGGCCTAAAACTTGAGTTTGGTTGATATTAATACATACAAAATGTTCATAGATTTTTTGGGTCCAACTTTTGAATATTTCATTAGTATTGTTGTATCATCAGCAAATGAAAGATGTTATATGTTCTTCATTAGGCTTGGAAGCTTATAATGTTCAATATTGGAATATTTGAAAAGGAAATTAAGGTTTCTCGAAAAAGCTTTGGTCATTATGATGAATAGCATAGGTGACAAAAAATCACCCTGCTTAAGACCCCTGGTTGCGGGAAAAAAGCCTACTAATTTCCATTTATTAAAATAGAAAACAGCTGATTTAAGATTTAGCATTATCAAATTTATGAAGTTATCAGAGAACCTCAATTGAGTAAGTGTTCCGGAGAGGAAGGGCCAGAAAATTCTATCAAATGCTTTCATCACATACAATTTAAAATTCAAGTTATTGCCGTTGGTTTTGGAATGAAGGAAATTAATTAGTTCTTGCATTAATAATACATTATGAGCAAGTTCTCTTTCATAAAAAAATGTTGATTTTTCTGGGCTGATTAAGTTGTTTAAACTTGGTTTTAATATTACTATTATGACTTTTGAGAACATATTATTGATAAAATCATATAGGATTAAGGACTTATAGTTTAAATGTGGAACATGCCTCTTTTTTTAGGATCATAACAATTAATGCTGAGGCTATGGCTTTAGGAATGTCAAATCCTTGGGAAAATAAAGTCTATGGCTTCCATTAATTTATCTTCTTTGATCACATTCAAGCATTTCTGAAAGAATATCCCTGAGAAGCCATCAGGGCTAGGCCCTGAGGGACTATCCATGGCCTTTTCCCTTTCCCTTAGTTCTTGCATGGATACTGGTTCCATTATTTTAGTGTTCATCTCTTGAGTAATTAATTTGGGAGAAAAGTGCTTTTATAACCCTACTTACTTGATATAAGTGCCAATATAACCTTCAAGTGTTCGAAAGTGCCAATATAACCCTAGATAATAAGTGAAAAATCCAATATAATTCTCTCCGGAAATTTTTAGCTAGAATTTTGTAAAAATACATTTTTACCCTTCTGAAAAAAATAAAAATACCAAAAAAATAATTTTATTATGCTTAGAGTCATTAATACCCCCCAAATATTGTCGCCGGACCGCCACCGGACCACCATCGGCCATCGCGGGATCACTACTGCACCACCGCCGTAATAGTTAAGGTTAAATCAACACATTTTGAAAACTGGTAGGTTTATATGAGCACATTCCTAAAACCTATAGGGTTACATCTGCACATTCGCAAAAAAATGTAGGGTTATATCAGCACATACTATAGAACATAGAGATTTTGTTGATATTTTGTTTGTTTTGTTGTGTTTAGTCTGGATTGATGATTTGATGACCTTTGGTGTTTTGTGTGGTTGTTATTTTGTAGTGTCTTTCGACCTAGGGTTTTTAATGTTGATAAGATTTGAAATGAGCCTACAATATGTGATAATGGTGTTCAATATGGATGATGGTGTAATGATAGAAAATTTTATGATTTATAAGATATTGTTATAATGTAATAATAGTGTATAGGATGATATAGTTGCATATTAAGGCCAGCTGAGTACCACACACCTAACTTTTATAATATGTACTAATATAATCTTACACTTTTTACGAATGTGCTGATATAACCCTATAAGTTTTAGGAATGTGCTAATATAACCCTATCGATTTTCATAAAGTACTGATATAACCCTACATGTTACGGCGGCGGTGCAACAGCAGTTCGACGGTGGTCCAGTGGCTTCCGACGACTGTCTAGCGAACTATAAGGGTAAATTTGTCCACTCAAATTCATATTTCAACAAAAGGGTATTTTAAACATTTTGAATACAGTCAACTCAGCAAAATAAAAATCAGTGCCGGAAATGGGCTCTGAGCGTTATATTGACACTTACATGAACAAGTTAGGGTTATATTTGCACTAAAAATTATCTAAGAGTTATATTGGTATTTAGTCATGTAGGTAGGGTTATTCCAAAAACAAAAATAAAGTGAAATACATCCCAAAAACAATACATAAACAATTCATAAACCTATGGTGTCAAATATAGTGAAACAGAGGGAGTAGCATAAGACGAGTATTTCCACCTAACTTGCACAAAAAATTGATTCATATATTTTACTATTTATTAAGTTCATTTCATATAGTTAGATATTAGTAGGGCGGAACCACATGGGAGCACCAGCCTCCGCCAAAAAATTTACAGTAATTTATTGAGAATAATTTTGAAGAAAAAAAATGTTGCCAGCCCGCTAATATGAGAAATTTTATGAATTTGTTTTTCCTACCAACTCCCTCCATGTACATTTTCATTCTTCGCCAATGGCAGAGCCGAGGGGGGTCGATCTGGTGCGGCCATCCTGACTCAGTTCCGGCAGTTAATGGAGTTTTTGCTTCTCTTGAAAATTCCACCACTGGAAGTTTTTGCTCTACCCCTGATCTTCTCAAAATTTTGGGGAATAAGATGTTTGATAAATTATAAAAGACTTTATTATGGTGCATTTATATCTCATCAATGACACACCTCATCAATGATAAGGGTTACAATATATAGGGCTGCAACAAATCAATGTCTATAAGGAAATTACCATCTAACATAACCTACAACGAAACTACTTCTATAAGGTAACTATAATTTACAACCTTTCCTACAAGAATATTATTTTTTTATTTCCTTATTGTTAAGTCTGATTTCGGTAGTAGTTCGGATCCCAATCCTAACTCCTTGATGTGAACAAAAAACCTACGAGACAGAGAGACAAAGGTCAGGCAGGCTGGTATAGGGCCACGCCTGCTCCGACGATCAAGTCAGTTGAGAGAGTCATGCTAGGGTTCCTATCCAGCGTATTTGGGAAGTTGGATGAGTGATCATACATTTTCGAAGTGGTCATCCCTAGGTATATAAGTAGGTGGCCCGATGGGATGTCGCTAGTCACATCATCCCCTTCTTCGTTGGTTCCTCCCTGCTAGACCCACGTGCGGTCATCAAAACAGGGGTTAGGCTGACTGAGCCTTCTTTGCTTATCGGGCCAATTGGCTCATCTCTCATTACTTATCAATATTTTATTTTTGTCGGTATAATTCAGCACCCCTCAAATACATATGGTTCTGGTTCCGCCATTGATATCTTCTCCGGGTAAGTATTGAAGTTATGGCAAGTAAGGGTCCAAGGAGGTGTTAATGTAGAAGAGTGGAAGTGGAAGGGGGTAGAGGGAAATGTTAGAATGAAAAGGGTGCAAAAGGGGAGCAATAATGGTGGAGATTCCTACTACCCACACGAACGCATAGAGGCACATTAATGAGCAGAATGGGATGGATACTCTGTTATTGACCCCAGCACCCCTAAACGAGTGATGTTCAGGTTCAGAGTCCTTCCGGAGGGCAGCCTGGCCAGAGGTATCAAGGCACCGCACGAGGGCCTCCCTCTTGTAATCTTCTGCTTTGTTTTCTTATCTTCTTTATTCCTTCTTCCAACTTCTCCTTGTCAACCATTTTTAAAAACCGCTATCACTCTGTTTCATTTTAAATTATAATTTAATTATACATTTAGTTAAATTATTTTAACTTTAATCCTAAAATTAATTTGTATATAAATATAAATACTATTGTGTGATAAGATTCGTTATAACATGTATCTCCAAAATATATTTTTCACAAGTTTTAATTATCATTAATGAAATATATTAATGATCAAACATTTTTTAAGTCAACTATTAAAAGTTAAAAGGTGAAAATTGAAATGGAACGGAGGGAGTGCTAATATAAGAGAGAATCTCGGTTAAGACGGTATTTTCATAAGTTTATGGACAGTGCACAGTGGTTGTTACCTTAAATGTTGTAATTTTTTTATAAAATTTAAATATTGTATTTTTAAAGTTAAAACAAATAATAATAAGTATTTCAATGTGAAAATATAAAAAATATTTTTGAAATTTCAAAGTTTAGTATGCAATTTTACAAATGCAGTGTATAAGGTAAAAAATAAGTAGCATATCCATAAGCTTAAAGACAGTCCGTCCGTCAGGAGACTCACTCCTAATATAAACTTATAGTTTTCTTATATACTGATCTAATATGATGTTTTTTTTTATAAATTACCGATCTAACATATATTTTTATATGGTCAAATCGTTCAATTTTTCAAAGGAAACCTAAGCATGGGGTATTTTGGTCATTTTTACATTGATCAACACTGGATTTTGCACCGTCAACATCGACAGAGTTATTTCAACACTTTCGATAGTAGTTTAAAATTGTTTTAGCACTTTTAAATTTTACAGAATTATTTTATACCTTTTTAATAAAATAAAATATTGGGTACACATAGCAAATTTTGAACGATATTGGATACATATATATATATATATATACATATATCGCCCCCTCTGCCATTATTGCTGCTGCGGTTCTCTTTTTCCATTATTAATGTTTTGTATTCTACGTATTCGTATGTGTTTCATTTCCGTATTATTCATTCAAGTCCACGCACAATTATTCAAGGGCGATATCTATCCACTTCTCGCCACTATTAAGTGACAGACAACGGGCTTTTCTATACTCCCTCGGTTCTCTAGATTATTTTCAGTTCATTCAATTTATATTTTACTTTTTAAATATATTTTTCATCATTAATTCTACATTTTTTAAATTAAAGTATTAAAAGTAAATGAACTAATGTTAATAAAACGGATGAAGTATATTTTTAGAAATATTCCTTGGCTTAATAAGATACTTCCTCAGCACAGTTCAAGCTGCATACTTTTTGGTCAACTTTCTCAGATCATATTTGACCATTAATAACTTTAATTACGGATATTAATGGTACATTAAAATTTAATATTTA
>JAULKJ010309803.1:0-11025 GCA_032355405.1 Rubia balearica | reverse complement strand
TTCTAATTGTTCAGCAACAACACAGATGCTTAAACCAATTCTTGCTCAGGAGATCCTTAAGGCTATGAGAAATATCAAGTCCAGTAAAAGCCCTAGACATAATGGCTACTCTAGTCATTTCTTTAAGGAAACCTGGGACATTATATGAGAGAGGGTGACTAGTGCTGTCAGTGGTTTTTTCAAAGGAGACCAAATCCCAGAAAACTTCAGCAGGGCTGTGATTAGCCTGATCCCTAAAAAGCCACATCCACAGGTACCAAGTGACTATAGACCAATTTCTTGCTGCTCTGTACTGTATAAAGTAGTGACTAAAATCCTCTGTGAGAGGTTGGGGAAGGCAATGCCCTCACTGGTCTCAAAGAATCAGTCTGCTTTTGTTAAGGGCAGGAACATATCCCATAACATACTATTGACACAAGAACTGCTCCATAACTACAACCATGGTGACCTAAAACCGACCCGCCTCATCAAGATTGACATATCCAAGGCTTTTGACAGTCTTAACTGGGACTTCTTATTCCAGTGGCTGCAGCAGCTAAAACTTCCAGCACTGTTCCTGGACTAGATCAGGAACTGTGTCACCTCCTCATCATTCTGCATCTCCATAAATGGTAGGCTTTTTGCTTCGTTTGATGGTAAAAGAGGGGTGAATCAGGGTGACCCCCCTTCCTCTCTTTTGTTTGTTCTCAGTATGGAGTATCTAACCAGAATGCTGGAGAAGAAGTTTTAGACAAAGGAGATTGGCTTCCACCAAAGATGTCAAAAAATAGGAGTCCATAGCCTCCTCATTCCTGATGATCTCCTCATTTTTTGTGCAGCTGATTCAAAGTCTCTGGATGGTGTTAAAGGGTTTTTTAATGAATTCCAGAGAACTACTGGGCTGGCAGTGAATGAAGATAAGACACGGATTTATTTATCAAAAATGAGTGAAGCTGACAAACACTTGCTGACAGAAGTATCACAGGTTACAAAGGGAGACCTCCCACTGAAGTACTTGGGCCTACCTCTGACTGCAATGCAATAGAATAGAACAACATGTAGTATCTTCCTGGAGAATATCACTAGAAGGTTGAGAAGCTGGGATTCGAGGAACTTATCATATGCTAGGAGAACTCAACTGGTTAACAATGTCCTCCTCAGTATCACAAGGTACTGGACTAGTGTATTTAAGCTTCCAGAGAACATTCACAAAGATATTGTGGACTTGTGCAAAAACTTGAAAAATAGGCCTCACTGCTGTAGCTTAGGATACAATGTGCAGGTCAAAAACTAAGGGAGGTTGGGGGCTCAGGGATCCATCACTATGGAACAAGGCCTTCCTATGCAGACTCATCTGGGATGTCTGCTCAAGGAAGGACATCCCATGGGTACAATGGGTGCATGACTACTACCTAAAAGGCCAGGACTTCAGGGTTTACAAAGGTTTAGAGACACATAGCTGGGGGTGGAGAACTATCGCAAGGCTGAAGGCTCAAGTATTTGATAAAATGGACACACGTATGTGCAGAGGAATGGAAAGTTTAGTATCCGGGGAGCATACTACTTATTAAAGGGGGGACCAGCAAAATGATCATCTAGCTGGACTGATATCGCACACAAAGATCCAACCTAAACACAAGTACTTCATCTGGATGTTGGTAAAGGGAAGGTCGGCCACAGTAGACAGACTGGAGATATTTAAGATCATACCAAGGGGATCCCTATGTAGCTTCTGCAAAAACCATAAAAAAGATGCAGGCCACATTTTAATCAAATGCCCCTTCACAGCAGACATCCTACAAAAACTAAAAATGGGGGAAATCAGAAACCTGAGGAATTTGAGGAGAAAACTCCACCAGCTCAAGACAAGGAAGCAATGGAGAAAGCTGCAACTATACTCAACCTTTCTTTACCAAATATGGATCGAAAGAAACCGAAGGGTCTTCGAAACAAAGGAGCAGAGGAAGGAGATCTTGATTAAACAGATTCTTATTGAATGTAATTGGAGAAAAACTTTCATCTAGTGATGTCTATTTTGTACAAAGGTTAGATTTTGTTCATATTCTAGAAAGGTTAGATTTTGTAAAAGGCTAAGGGTGATGGCTTAAACTTCTGTCTTGGTTAATGATGTGCTTAATATATATAACTCAGTTTATCAAAAAAAGAATTCCCCCGACCAAGCCGCTGAAGGCCCTCAGGTATGGCGATGTCCAATTGCTCCGCAAGTAGGGTGATCATTCCCCCTAATGATATCTCGCCCCTCTCCTTCTTCGTCACCTCCAGGACCTTCGTGACTCACAAGTCTGCCCATCCTCTATATCACATTCCTTCTCTCGTCAACTCCTAAAGAAACTGAATCTCATCATTCGGCACATTTTTCACCTCAGTGCGATAGAATGGAGTGGTGGAGAAGAGGCGATGCACAAATCAAAGCATCAGATGGATGATGACATTGTTCTTGTCTCTAACATTATGCGCCATCTTGGTGATGGAATGCCAAAAAATGAAGTTGTCCTTGATGGTGAGAGTGTGTCTCTCCGGGTCGAACCTCGCTAGGATCTTTGCTTCGTCCCACCCAAAGGCATCCTCAATATCCGAGAGGCTCATCTCGTATGATCGGTCATTCAGATGAAATTGAATGAACCTCTCGCAGGGCACTCCATATCTCTCTCCGTATATACCCTCACCGTGTACAAGAGCTCGAGGGTGTATCTTCGGTATATGGATGTTTCTCGGGATAAGAAACCTCCCATACCTTTTTTATTAAGGAGGCATAGGATAGGCTCTTTCAGCTGAAGGGCCTCTTACGTGGCTTTATCGGCCAAGCACATTTCCTGGATCTTCCTCAAAGATAAAATTTCCCACCTCTCAACATAACCGCTGGTGATTCGACGTAATCCCATGAATATTTCTGGGAGAGGTGGTCGTGCAGGCTCAGCTACCGGTGGAGGAGGTGGAGGTGGGGCAGAAGGACCTGCTCTTGATCTCTTCTTTGGGGCCATGTTTATTCAAATAGCAAACCAGATCAGGCGTACAGGGATATAGTGACAAAAATCAAGTAATTACCTCTAATATAGTATGCACATATGGATAAACATGAAAACATTAATATAGAAATTAGCAAGAACATTGAAATTTATGTATTGAATATATTACCATCCTAAAAAAGCCACTACAATGGTGCAAGGATACCCCTATGCCCATACATATGAATTTCAAAACCTACATATTGTTGAATATATTCTGCCCTAATAACGTCCCATTTAAACAATCTAGGCCCAACAACATAATATTCAACAATTAGAGATCAAATACAGTTAACAACATATAATGTGCACTTGTATATTATCTATGTAGAGTAACATATATTCAATATTCAATTACCTAATTAACTAATCCAGACCAACAATCCACCACAACTACCAAAAAAACAATTCATGGTTAACAATCAACAACAATTCAATAATCCAATACCAAAGCCAATCCATCACAAAAGAATCAGTTCATCAACATTTCACTAATTTCCTACCAAATAACACATTCACCCAAATCCACAAATTCAATTCATTTAAAAATTAAAGAGGAAAGAGTTGAAGAAATGTACTAATTAGAAGCCTAGGATGCTGAATGAAACAAGCCCACATAAATGCCTTAACCTAACCAATCAGAAATTTGAAATCCCCAATTTTTAGGGTTTCGAATTCGAATGAATTGTTGGCTTAATCGGTGGAATTGGTGCGAATTTGGGGAGGGTAAGTGATGGGGAATGTTTTTGGCCGGTTTTAATGGGTGAATCCGTCAGTGTTTTGTGAAGAATGGTGGTGATATTGTATTGGCGGCGGAGAATATGTTGTGGACCAGGGAAAATGATGGGTTCTGCATTCTTTTTAAAATACACCCAGTGTCGTGTTCGCTAGGGGGCTATTGCGAGTAACGGCCTTGGAGTCAACGGAATCCAAGATGTTAAACAACCATCGTGAGTCGCGAACTTGGAGACAACATACTCCTAAAAGTCAAACAGCTGTCACGCTCGCGACGCCAATGTCTCGAGTTACAAAAATTGGATAATGGGAGTTGCAAAATTTTCAAATTCCTTCTATCATTGTCGCAATCATGAAATGACTATCGTGACTCGCGACATCCTGTCGTGACTAGAAACAAGTGTTTCATGAATCACTAAAATATGCTACTGGGAGTTGCAATTTTCCCAACAACTTCTGAATTTCATCGCAATCGCGAAACCATCATCGCGACTCGCGTTAGAGTGTTGCGACTTGCAATAACCCATCGCGACTTGCAAAAAACTGGACCTGGGAGTTGATATTTTTTTCAAAAACTTCTGATTCTTTTCAGACTCGCGACTTGGTGCCGCGACTCGCGGTGGAGTCTTACAACTCACGACACCTCCTTCGCGACTTGCGAAACTTGGTATCTGTAAGTTCATATTTTCAAAAAGTGATTCTCATTTTCGTCGCAAGCATGATAGGTTTGTTGTGACTCATGATCAAATGAAACTGGGAGTTGTCAAATCCCATGTTTGTCGCGACTCCCAAGAGACAGGGTCTCCCACACTTACAAAATAAATTTAGAAGTTACAAACTTCCAAGCCTATCCTACCTTCTCATTTCCTTCACACCTTCCTCCATCTGGTGCCTTTTCTAAGAGGAAATTTATAAATTTGAAGGGTTTCTTAGAGTATAATATTAGTGAATTAGGGGTAGATTATTTGCTCACCCATTTTAAAACTCAACATTTTGAGAAATTGTTTTGCATATGGGAACCCGTTTATGTTGATGAGGTGATCCAATTCTACGTAAATTTGGATCAAAGTAGAAATAATCGTGAATTAACAAGAGTGAATAGGAAGGATATTATAGTATCAAAGTATTCTATAAATGCCACCCTTGATTTCCCCTACACAACCCCCGTTAAATTGAGTCCCGATAATCCCCAAGGGCACCTAGAAATTTACCACAATAATAGTTGTTTGGGCATGAGTGATGTGACCTTGCTATGTGTGATTAGAATGACTAAGGATTATCTTAAAAGTCCGGGGAGTGACGCAGGGAAATCCGAGTCATATGACATTACCGTCTTGACCGTCGAGAAACGACTAATCTATGAGTAGATTTTTCTGAACTTCTTGCCAATGGGGGGACCACACATGCGAGCCAACGATTGGGAATTCTTTTGTTTTTTGACTATGTCATAGAGGAGATAAAAATTCAAACCGAGCTACGCAATCAACTCTTTCATGTTAAAGGCAGTAAAAACGAAAAAGAAGGACCTCCCCCACGATGGTTTGATCACTGCCATGTTGAAGAAGGTGGGACTGCAAGCAGTCAACAACCCTCTAAACACTCAATATTACAATGACTAATGGTTCCAACAAAAAGGTCTTGAGCAAAGTTTTGATAGGAAATGGAAGCCTAAGGTAATTCTCGGTCAACAGGCCAAGGGTGCGAAGAGAGCTCGCGAGGCAGACCTAGGTAGAACCAAGGCATCGAGCTCCAGTGAGTATTTCATAGCATTTTAAATTACATGATTTAGATGATGTTTTGAAATTGTGTTATGTTATCTTATATTCTATTTTTATTTAAATTGATAGCTTCACAGACCGGTTGGAAGGATAGGCTGATGATGTATTTAGATTGCTTGCGGGCAGACGTGACCGAAACAATCAAAATGTTAACTCGGGTCCACTCACAGCATGTGGTTTTCATTGAATCATAAGCCCCCGAACTTCAATCCGTTTTCTCTAATACAAGCAACGAGGATGGTGGTGACGGTGGTGGTGTCGGTGATGAGAGTGTGCATGGCGGGAACCCGGGTCGAGACGAAGAAACAAGCGCGAACCCAGAATGAGAATAAGGAATCGGGGGAAACCCGAATGCTCAAGGTATTGAAGAAACGAGCGGTGGCCGAAATGATGAGACAGCTCCTGAAATACAAAGCATGTTTGAGTCACATTTGAAGCTATTTGGATATTTGTTAGTTTTATTTGTTAAGATTTGTGTTATTTTGGATATTTTTTAAGTTTAGGATAAATGGTTGAAATAGTTTGCTTTATGCTATTTTTGGACGAACGCTTGAACCTTAGTTTGGATATGTTGAATTTTACCTTTTAATTCACATCACTTTGGAATTTTTATATCAAATGTCCTTCAACAATCTCCCACTGCTTATATTAAAAATGATATGAGCGAGTATTAAGATGATGTGATCAATTCTACATGATTTTTTTTGAAATGTTACAAATTCTGAGTTTGACCATTAGTACAGAGCTAATTCCGAGTTCAAAATATGCTCTTTTTCATATTTGCTGGTCGACAAGATTCCGAACTTGAAAATTTTGAGGGTAATTTTTGCAAATAGTGAGGAGACACTTTCCGAGTTTGAAAAGTAAGTTTCCGAGCTCTTGGCCTATTTTGGGACACAATCTAGAATTGAATGTAGAGAAATAATTCCCTCAATAAATCTTTTTCTTGTTCAGAAATAGCTCAGAGCTAATTTCTAAAGGCTTGATTTACAGTTTTCAAACTCGGAAACCCTGAGACCTATGAAAAAAACTGTTCCAGCATTCAATTTCAAATCCCATTCTCACATCTTGAAACCCTAGTCTTCAATTGTTCACTCACAAACGAAATCATCCATTACCAACTTTGTCAAACCATCAATTTGGTGTCAATGGCTAGAGGTGAAGCATCCTGAAGCGGAATTCCTAGGTCTCGATCCACCAGTAACACTTCAGAGCCAAGGTTTGTATCTCCTTTTCCCCAAAAGCGTTATGAAGAAAGGCGTGAGAAGGTGAAACTATTAGATTTCTACTTAATTGACTTTAGCAAATATCTTGCAATAGGATTGGTCAACCCTCTTAGTAAATTTAGCGAAAAATATGTCGAGAGGTTGCGATCTTGCAACAAGAGCGCGTACTTTGACTGAACTTGTTAATTTTAGGCTAATTTACATGGAGTGGCTAATAAGGACTATAGACTAGGAGTGGGGGCATAGACATTCCTATTATCTAATGGTATATTAATAAATTGTTTGATTTCCCTTATGAACACCCCAAACTTGTTTTCCCAAAAGATTTAGATTGGTTGTTGGATGATTGTTACCGTTTAGAGAAGCGGCTGTTAGATAATGAGTACCCATAGGTTGACTTTGTGAAATGTAGCATGAAATATTTTGGATGCGATATAAGGGAATTAAGAAGGCTGGAAACCGTTGATTAGAAGTTTTGACAATTGATCAATGCATAACTTATGAGATTTTTTCTAGAACTCTTGTTTCCTCCAGTGGGCACATCACCGAGCCTAACTATCCCACGCTAAATTGATTCTATTTCATTATGAAGGGTAGACAAATAAATCTTGCGGCGGCCATTTTTAAGCATATGTTGTACATTGCGACCTCAAAGAAGTTGACAAAAAGCCTCCCTTAAGGCCATTTGATCACTTATATTGGAAGAAGTTTCCAGGGTTGGCTATTAGCGGTGAGGAAAAGGGCCCAAAATATTTTGACAAAATGTACATCACGATGAAGGATTGGGTTTTAATCAATCACAAGTGGTTTCATAAGCTTGTGGAGGCTTCCAAGGCTAATAAGAGGCCACAAATTGAGGAAAGGCCACGAATTGAGGAAGGTTGGTGATTTTTTTATTTAAAATACATTTTTCCCATTTACATTAATTCCTTTACATATGACAATTGTTGTTCCATGAAGGTACCGAAAAAGCATATCTCAAAGGTTTCAAAGATTACTACAAGTGGATGTGCAAGAAGTTTAGGGAAATGAAGGCCAAGATCAAATTCATGGAAAAATCCCAAAGAGCTTACGAGCGACACCTTGCATCAACCTTCCGCCAACAACTCAACCGTTTCACTTCAACGTCCGACATTGAAGATAAGGACGAATGAATGTTTGTGAACGAGTGAATTTGAATTTTTTGACTATGTTAATATGATCTATGTTATGTTACAATCAAATTTATTTTGTCACTACAACTTATTATTTAATATCCGGATTGTTATTATGAATACTTTCCCTTAAATATTTGTTGTTTTTTATTGATTACCAAAATTGGTGACTTCAAAATTAAGAACTTTTAATGTTAGTTTGTCCCTTGATTAATACAATTGTCATTTCTTGGAAAGATAGTTTGATACAATGAACACTAATCACATGCACCGAACTCAACAAATGAGAAGATAAACCTTAAGAAGGAACCATTGATCATTTTTGTTTCTCTTCCTCACCACCTTTTTTATTTTTTTCTTCTACGATTAATCTTCCCTTTAACATCGACCCACATGCCTTCGGCGTGATCAATAGGCCAAGGAAACCGTGAAGACTCGTATCATCCTCATTCAGGAAAATATCATAAACAATCCAACACTCAGAGTATGCTGCCTGAATCCAACGATTTCCTCTAATTCATTTTCTACGACAAAAGCTCACTTTCCTTCTGCAACAATCTCCCACCTCGGATTAACAGAATCACTAACATAGAAAACCTGGTGCGCTTGAGACATTAGAATGAATGGATCATCTTTCAACCTACTTTACTTTTGTCGACCAGGGGGAATCCCAAATCCTCGGTTGGCTGACCAGTGTTAATATCCAGCCACTGACATAAAAAAAGGGGACCCTCATTATGACATAGTCAAGCTCCCAGTTTTCAGAGATCGTACCAAAGTAACACTTTTGAGAGTAAAAGGGATTCTCATCACTACCACTTCCTACATGCAAATCTTCGGAGATGAGTGACAAACCACTGTTCTGAGAGACACTCTTATCATCATTTACTTTCTTAGAAAATAGGAAACCATTGAAGTCGTAACCGTCGTAGGACAGAATGGCTCCCATGTTTTACGAGCCAACCATTTAAATTTTGAAAAATGTTCCCCAACAGCTACGTTGTCCCTCAACCATGAAGCAAGTGTCGCAAGGTGCATTTGGAAGACCTGAGCCTCATTGAAATTTGGGTGATCCACTCTTATTGCATCCATATGAACCTCTACATAGGGGGATTACTTCTTTGTGGTTACACAAAACCTAAAGATGTGCAACACTTAAATCTTCAGCACTATGACTTAATAGTTTCCCCTGTCTCACCTCTACACCTTCCAGTCTCCCATAATGTCTACCGATTGGAACACTAACAGATTCCTCTTCTGTCACGTAATGCTGCACGATACTAGTATCTGGCCTGTACCAATTTTTCACAAAATGCTTGAATATTTTCATGTATCTAGCAAAGAGGTGCATCCATATTTAAAAAAATGGACCACAATGCTTTATCTCCCGAACCAAATGAACACGTAGGTGGACCATAATGTCAAATAATGGGGGCGGGAAATACATTTCCATCTGACATAAAACTTTAACTTTCATTATTTTCAACCTATCCAACTTCGAAATACTTATCCTTTTGCAACAAACTACTTGAAAAAAACATAGGTTCGTAATGCACATACTCACATGAGATGGAAGTGAAGCTTGGATCACAATGGAATTCAATTCCTGCATTAGGTTATGACAATCGTGTGATTTCAAACCAACCAACTTCAACTCTTCCACTGACACGCAGGTGCTAATGTTGGACGACTATATACCCGGAACTTCACACTACTCAATATATCATGAAAAATAGTTCTTCTCCGATTGCGACATAGAATAGCATGCAGGGTGCAGATAACAATCATCACTAGAAGTGACCGGCCCTAAATTCTTCTGAACACCCACACCCATCTCAACAAAATCAAGCCTAATTTTCAATCCATCATTTGTTTTCCCAAGGGTATTTAACAACGTCCCAATCAACGAATCACAAACATTCTTCTCGATGTGCATGACATCCAAACTGTCTAACATCCAAATCCTTCTAATACGGGAGATTGAAGAAAAAAAATTGAACATTTCTTCCAACTACCATCAACAACTGTTTTTCTCTTCTTCTTCCCAAAATCATTGAGCAAGTTCTTCACATTATCAAAACCCTGTTTGCCATTTAGTGGCACAAGTGGTCCTCTACCCTCAACTTTCCGATTGAACCATTTCTTTGTCGAGCGTCATGGGTGCCCCTCCGGAAGAAACCTCATATGTCTCTGATAAACTGTTTTTCAACCGTGTTTCAGTTGACATAAATCAGTATCCTTGTCATATGCAGGGAAATCATTGATGATGCAAAATAACATAGCTTTAAAAGTATAGAAATTTTCAACCAAACCATCATACGTTCGAACACCATCTTCAAAAAAAGTCATCAAATCCTACACTAGAGGAGCAAGATACACATCAATATCATTACACGATTGGTTTGGCCTTGATATCATTATAGACAACATAAGATACTTGTACTTCATGGTTAACCAAGACGGAAGGTTGTAAATTACCAACATAACATGCCAACTATTGTGAGTGCTGCTCATATTACCAAATGGATTCATACCGTCCGTACAAAAGTCTAACCTCAAATGTCGGGATTCTTTGCCAAAATCGGGGTACAAGGCATCGAATTTCCTCCGTTGCTCTACTCACATCATCCACAGGCCGTACCCTATCTGCGTGCCAACACAACTTTGCGTCCTCCCTACACGCTTACAACTTCTTCAAACGGGGTATGATACGGAGATACCATAACACTTTTTCCGGTGTCTTTTTCTTTGACTTGGATACAACTTCTATGAATCCATGACTTTAATGAATTTAGTACATGTGTAATAGTTAAGAATTAACCGGAAATCATACCCTTTGTTTATCTTCTTTAACTACTTCCTACTATAACTTTAAGATCAACCGTACAAAAAACTTTTACCTATGATAAAATAAATAAAATAAAGAAATAATGATAATAAAGACGCGTGAATATATAATTGTTAAATTGGGAAACCCACACCGCACGTGTCTTCAAGACACGTGAATAATGGCTGATTAGGCCATCTCAATTGTTTGGTGAAGAGACACGTTGCTGTCCCATGCCACCGTTAATAGTAGAGAATGTTAGTGGTGTCTTACCAATTAAATGTATTATTTTTCTTAATA
>JAULKJ010309775.1:0-11026 GCA_032355405.1 Rubia balearica | reverse complement strand
TCCGCGCCGCACGTCCCCCCCCCCCCCTTTCTTTTTTGAAATTTTTTTACACAATTCCCGGTGTCTTCTCACTTTCCAAATGGCCAATGAGAAAATCTCCTACAACACTCTACTTCACATGATGCAGATCAAGCTTACTTTTTCAAATTATCTTCTTGGGAAACGTCAAATTGGTTACATTCTCAAGCCTCAATGCTCTTTGGCTTCGTCGATGGCTCCAACCCATGTCTGCCTCTCCCTTCTCCGCCGTCAGCTGGATCTTCTTTTGTCGGGGTTGCGTCACTCCTCCTGGTAGTGTCAAGGTTGATCTACAAATTGCGTATCAAAAGGCCAAAGCTGAATACGATCATGGATTGATCAGGATCAACGGGTGTGCAGTCTTCTGTTCTCTTTACTCAAGGCTGAGGTCCTCACCGAGATTCCAAATTGTTCAACCTCAAAGGAGATCTGGGATAGTATTGCTGCCATTTTTCAGAACAGTAGCACCACAACCATTATCCGCCTTCGTGTCGATGCCCATGGTATACGTAAGACTAGTATAGTTCATGAACTCCATCTCAAATTTAAGGATATTTTTTAGCAGTTGTTTGTTATGTGTTCCCCAAATACAAATGATCAAATTATTTGAACTTTAACTGCTCTTGGTTCTAAGTTCAAATATTTCTCTGCTCCGTTGATAAATTCTTTCCCTACGCCCCTTTATGCAGATGTTTTGTCTCGTTCCCAAAATCACGAGTCATTTTTGAAAAATTCACAAGGCCATTCTGCACTAGCATCAGAACCAGTAAATTTACGTTCTCCGCAGGCCAACAACCCTCTGCTAGAGACGCGTGGGATCGTGCACCGGTGAGGGGTGGTGGTGTGTGGGGTTCAAGTGCTACCCGAGGTGGCAAATTTGGCGGACTGCAGCTGGGGCTGGTCCTGCCCGTGGTCGTCCGGGTTACTATGCCGCAACTTGCTATAAAATGCTGGGGCAAACTCATCTTTTAGACTCTACTCATCTGGTTGAAATTTTTTAGTCCTCTCTGCAGTTAGATTCGTTTTCTCGTACTTCATATTGGTATGTTGACTCTGGTGTGACCAGTCATATGGCGTCTTTGACTTCAGGCCTTAAGAGTATCACTCCTTATTCTTGTAATTCTCATGTTCTAGTTGGTAATGGTGCTTCTATTCAGATTTCTCATATTGGTGATTCTCATATTTCTGACACTTTACGATTATCTGATGTTCTGGTTGTGCTTGAGATTACTAAGAATTTATTGTCTATTAGTAAACTGACCAAAGATTTGAATGTGTTTGTCACTTTTGATGACTGCAACTTTGTGATTCAGAACAAAGTTTCCAAGGCAATTGTGGGCATGGGCCACAGTGATGTATGATTGTATGTTTTGGATAAGGGGGAAGTAGCACTTGTTTCTTTTTCGTAGCAGAATAAAGGACGGGCATCTTATGAGCTTTGGCATGCTTGGTTAGGTCATGTACCGACTACAACCATTTCCAGTTTGCAGAAGTCTGGTTTACTATCTATTTCTTTGTTGTTGCCTAAACCGCATACCTGTGCCCCCTTGTGTTATGGCGAAAGTTTAGCAGTTGGCTTTTGTTTAGAATCCTAAACGTGTTGCGCACGTACTTGACTTAGTACATTGTGATTTGTGGTGTACCTTCTCTATTTTATCCGAGAATGGTTTTTGCTTATTATGCCTTATTTGTGATTAATTTTTCTCGCTTTACTTGGTTTTTTCTACTTAGTCGAAAGTCAAATTTTGTTAACACATAGTTAAAGTTTGAGGCACTTGTCGAGAATCAATTTTCATCCAAAATTAAGGTTTCTCAGAGAGATGGTGGCGCAGAATTCCTGAACACACGCCTACGATCTCATTTTGCCTCCAAAGGCATTCATCACCAGGTGTCGTGTTGTATACTCCGAAGTAAAATGGGTGAGCGGAACGCAAACATAGACACGTAGCCGAGATAGGCCTCACGATGCTTTTGCATTCGCATCTTCACCTCTCCTATGATGGGATAATGTTTTTGCCACTGTGCTTTATCTCATCAACCGATTACCTACTCCAGTTTTACAGGGTGCCTTTTCTTATGGACTTCTCCCCTAGCAAGATCCGATTTACTCAAACTCCCATCCTTTTGGCTGTTGGTTATTTCCATTTGTTCGTTCATTAGCCGGTTAAAAGCTATCTCTCATGAGTATTCCTTGTGTTTTTATCGGTTATAGCTGTCATTATAAAGGTTTTTGATGTCTTGATCCTTTCACTGGCAATATCTATATCACTCTTCATGCTCGATTCAATGAGAGATTTTTTTCATTTAACCTCCTCCACAGCCTTGGCGACTAGTTCTTCTTTGTCGACTTTGGACATTTCTGCCTTTCTTGATCCTGATGGTGATTTTGTTCCCTTATTGCCTTCAGTTGTTTAGTCTATCACCTTGCTCCATCTGTTCGATAGATTCTGATCACTCCGGCCAGCCAGCTCCGCCCATCTCGCTGTTGGTCAGCCCGACTACCACGGTTGTGTCTTCTCAGGCCAGTTTGGCCGAAACATCTCTAACACCCTTAGCTGACTCCACTCCCCCAGCTTCTCCTCCTCGACCTCGTACTCATCGGATAACTACTAGGTCAGTGGCTGGGGCTATTCAGCGTTGAGACTATTCAGACATCATCGCTCACGGTCTTCTTGTTGCACTATTTGCTCAATCGGAACCCACTGGTTACCACACGGATGTTCATGATTCTTCTTAGGTTTCTGCTATGGATGATGAGATAGCAGCTCTTCGTGACCAGCGTACATGGGATTTGGTTCCACGCCCATTGGATATCAACGTTGTTAGCTCTAAATGGGTATATCGGCTGAGGTACTGTCCTGATGGCACAGTTGATCTTCATAAGGCTTGACTTGTAACGCGGGATTTTTCTCAGATCCCTAGATTTAATTTTGATCACACTTTCAGTCCTGTGGTCAAAGCATCCACTATTCGGACAGTTCTCACCATTGCCACAATGCGTTCCTGGCACTCCATCAGTTGGAAATCAAGAACACCTTCTTCAATAGCGTCCTTGATACTCCAGTTTATATGGTGCAACGTGTTGACTACAAGGACACGCTCCATTTGAATTATGTATACCTCTTGCGAAAGGCCATTTATGGTCTTAAGCAAGCCCCTCGAGCCTGGTTTCAGTGGTTCAACACTTATTTGATTAAGCTTGGGTTCCAGCACAGCTCAGGCGACACTTCTCTTTTTTTACTTTCTTGGGGATCATCGTTACTGTATCTTCTGGTCTATGTTGACGACATCATACTTACAGGTAACTATTTGACTCTTCTTTGGCAGTTTATTGATCAGACACATCGAGAGTTCTCCATCAAGGACTTAGGCACCCTTCATTACTTTCTTGGTTTAGAAGTATCACTTACTGCATCGGGTTTACTTCTTGGTCAAGCTAAGTATGCCTGGGATATTCTTACTCGTGCCAGGATGTCTAATGATGCTCCAGTCTCTACCCCTTTTGTGCCAGGCTCGCAGTTACACAGCTCTACCAGTGCTCCATTCTGGAATCCGACGCTATATCGTTCTCTAGTTATGGTTCTCTAGTACCTGACCTTTACTCGTCCTGACTTGGCTTTTTCGGTCAACGGTGTCAGTCAGTATCTTCAGAATCCTCGTGATGATCATTTTGCTGCAGTTACTCAGATTCTCTGATATGTTCGAGGAACACTGTATGTTGGTCTTACTTTTTACTCTGCTAGCTCTCCCGAGGTGTTGGGTTATTCTGATGTTGATTGGGCTCATTGTCTGGAGACTCGCTGATCCACTTATGGCTATGCATTTTTTTCTCGGTGGAAATCTTGTTTCCTGGAGTGCGAAGAAACAGCTCATTGTTTCTCGTTCTAGCATTGAGTATGAGTATCGCGCTCTCACCAACACAGCTTCCGAGGTTGTTTGGATGACTCACTTGATTTGAGATCTTCGAGTTCCGCTTTCTGGTTCTCCACTGCTATTATGCGACAACAGTAGCGCCATCTTTCTAGCTCAAAATCCAGTTGCTCAAAAGCAGGCGAAGCACGTTTGAGAATTGGTTGCTTCTGGTAAGCTGCTTGTTGCTCAGGTTTTACTGCTCTTAAGATTGTGGACATTTTCACCAAAAGGTTCTCTCATATCCAAAAATTAGCAGTTCGCCCTGTTAGTCCCCTAGGGCCCAAATAACTCAACTTTCTGCCATGAACTATTTGTGTCAATGGATTAGTTCGATCCAAAAATTGAGATAGGGGTGTAAACCAAAAAAAGACTCAAAAGCAGTTGTTAATGCAGTTGAAGTTACCAAATTTTGAGGTGTTGGTATAGAATCAATTAAGTAACTGATTAGAATTAATCAAATAATTGATTTGATATAGATAGAATTTGATTAGTATTGGCATTCCTTTTAAACTCTATTTATTCTGAGCAGTAATACATTTATCATTACGGGAAAATACATTCTATCACCTCCTGCACCATTTTTCGAACATCAATAATCCAACTATGCTCACTGTCTGTTCAATCATCCATCCTTTCCATCTTCTCTGCTTCTCAATGGTGACACTATCACTACTAGAAAGGTAGACTCAATGTTGACTAACTTAAACCGGCTAACAATATATGAGAACAAATTGAGAACATTTTGTTATAATGTGGGAACGTTTAGAGAACAATTTACAAATAGAGGCACAAAATTTATAATTTCCTATAAAAGTGGATACAAAATCTGTTATTTTCTCTAAGAGAAATATTCAAATTTCCCTCATCGCAGTTTTCTGATACCATTTTTCCTATCCTCTTTGTTTTCTACTGAACAACACATCTGAAATGGTAAATGAAGGCAATGGTGAAGGAATGAAACCATGGGTGTATCTGACATTAATTGGAGCAAATACATTTATAGCTCTAACTTTAGAGTGAAAGTGCTAGTATAACCCTGCAAGAGTGATGATAGAGAGAGTGAAAATTCATAGTGAATGATGTGGATGCTAGAAAAAGACTAAATCACTAATCACTTCCTTAAAAATTGCAACTAATTAAGGATACGACTAACTTTTCATTACTTCCACATCAGTCATTGTGTGGTTTTACTATAAATTCTCACTCTCTTTATCATTACTCAACCCTGCAATCTGAGAAAGTGTCAATCTAACCCTAACTTGTTACCAAATGTGTCAATCTAACCCTAATTGTTGGTAAAATTGTGACAATATACCCAAACTGTCCAATTTCGGTATTGACTAAATGAATTCAGGCATGACCAGAAACTGAAATGATAAAAATACCCCTTATCACAAAGTTGAAAAATTATTGCCCATTATACATTGTGACGTGACAGCTCCAACAGTTTCTTTCTTCTACAAAACCCACTGCGCTCCGTCACCACTACCTTCACAAACAACATAAAACCTCCCATCATAGTAATTAACATCAACAAGTGTCAAACATTTGCCAATCCAAGTCCAAGTATCATCCACAGATCTATAAATTCCCAAATTACCATCTTGAAAAATAGCCATAAGATGAAAACATGAAGAAGAAGCTGGATTAACTGATAACATAGCTTTCCTAGTATAACCACTAATATTAAAAAGACTATCGCCACAGTTAGGAAATAAAATTCTATTAGTTGAAAAGGGTTTGAACAAGAACGCGTCACTTGACTCATTTAAAACCAGTAGCCACCCAAACTGTACCTCACCGGATTTTTTCCCTTGAAGCCTAAGAAGACGAAGCCTTATTGAAATCTTCCTCTTCATTAAACAGAAAAACTCACAATCACCACCATCTACTACCCTTGGACTCATCAACAGAAGAATACTACGACCATTGAAATACTTCCTATACATAACATCCCACCATTAACGATACACTCCTCTCATATACATGAAATCACAAAGAAGAAGAAGATGCACTACGATGCAAATCAACAAATCAACACCCAGTTCAGACCCATTAATACTCTGAGAATTCATTTTTGCTCAGTTCACTATGTAAAAAGAATTAAGAAGTTTTAATTTAGAAGCTAAAATGCAAATATTTGTCTGAATGTTATATTATTATAATATATTTTCTCAACTCCTAATTCTTTTTGTAAATTTGTAATTATTCTTTGTGAAAATAAATTTGGTAATCCTGTAATAAACTTTTCTTTCCAAAAAGGTGCACTTGAATAAGTTCTTCTTAATACTTGTGCTAAAAATATATCTTTATACCATTTAAAATCAGTTAAAGTTGGAAATCTTTAATTTGTTAAACATATTTTTGAACTAGTTAATTCTTCATTAGGGTTTACTATAAAATGCATGGAAATTACATACTCCTTCCGTCCCAGCATAAGCTGCATGGAATATTTTTCACGGTTTTCAACAAACATATTTGACAGCTAATATGTTTAACTACGTATAATATTGGCAAATAAAAAGTTAATATTTAGAAACTACTTATTACGACGAATCCAACAATATCACATCCGATCATATTATTGTCTATATATCTATTTAAATTTGTGGTCAAAGTTTGAGAGTGTTGACTGCCAAATAGTAAGTGTGCAGCTTATGCTGGGATAGGGGGAGTATATTAAATAAATTGATCCATCTTGATTCATAATCCACATAATATTATCTCATTCTCCTACAAGTTCTTCTGTTTCATGATTCATAATTGCTTGCTTTTCCTCTAATATAAGATTATTATCCCACCATCCTTTCAGTTGTCCTGTAAATCCTGTTACTAATAATGTTACTATTTGAGGTTCAGTAACATGTATTTTGGTTTTGTATGTCATTCTTGCCTTTCCCATTTCTTGAAAAATATTTAATATCTGATTTTCTGATTTTCCATCTATAATCCATTGATATGGGAATTGGTCATCATAACTATTTAATAATTGACTTTTTTCTTCAAACTGAATATCTGGTAGAGTTGGCCTAG
This sequence comes from Rubia balearica, assembly GCA_032355405.1. Taxonomy (NCBI): domain Eukaryota; kingdom Viridiplantae; phylum Streptophyta; class Magnoliopsida; order Gentianales; family Rubiaceae; genus Rubia; species Rubia balearica. Next base: position 4,063 of record JAULKJ010309775.1, on the reverse strand, counting down.
GATAATAGTTTTTTGTTTGATCTTTTCTCCAATATTTCCTAAATCTTGGTACTCTTAATTTATTTATTTCTAACTTATGTGGTTGTTTACTACTTTGAGGATTATCTGTAAATTGTTTCTCAATTTCTTCTAGTTGATTTTTTTACTTCATTATCCGTTTTAGAAGATTCACCATCTGAACTAGTTAAGTCCTGGTTATTTATTTGAGATATAACTCCTAATGTTTTTGATGTACTAGCATGATCCTTTTTTAACCATGAAATTGAATTTTCCATATTTCTAGTAAATGGTGCAGTTTGAAAATGAGGTTTGGATATGTCATTTGGAAATCCTGATTCTTTACTTTCTACTCTAGTTGATATCATATCTAATTGATTTTCTATAGTATGTAAAATCTGATTTGAATAGTTGTTTTGCTGATTTTTTTATATCTTCTGTTGTCACCGACTCTATTGATTCTTTTCCTACCATAAAAAGTTATGCTATTATTGTTTCATTATTTACATTAATTTTTAAATTCTGTAATGGAGGGTGAACTGAGCTTATTACTTTATCATTTTGTAATTTCCATTTTAAAATAAATTTGTTTGAACATTAATAAATGGAATATTATTTAATTTATTTACCTTTCCTATTATTTGTTCTTTTTCTAAATAATATTGTAACTAGCCAAAAAAAATCATTTTACTTATTTCTAGCTTATTTAACTCTTCATAAAATCTAGTTCTTAAATTATTTCGTAGGTTTTTATCGAGTTCTTCAAACCATAATCTAAGTTGAATATTTTCTACACTATAATAATCTTTGTTTAAATATTCTTTATCTATGCTTACCTTTTTATCACCTTTCATCATATGTAATTCCAAAATTTTCATTTCACTTTGAGTGGGTGATTCATAATTAGAATTTCCGTCTGGAATTATTTCTGGTAATGGGTTTGAATATCTAATCCTAGAATCTTGAAAACTTAATGGAATATCTAATGTTGATCTTCTAGATGGTTGTCCAACATAAGACCTAGGTTCTTCTCCTATTGACCTGTTGTATGGGTATCTACTAGACATACCTTTACGTCATCCTGTTCCTCAATAATTGATGATTTTTTATTAATTTATTTCTTTGTCTAATAAGTGGTCTTTCTACTATTATTTCTTCTGGAATAGTTATCTCTTCCTATTTTAATAGTTTTGGAGTTTCAATCCTGATATTATCTGATTCTGACTCTATAAATATTGATTCATCTCTGTGAGTAGGATCTAGTTTTAAAGCTATTGGTATTGTTGCTTTCATTAGTTTAAAATAAACTCTATAAACTAAAACAAACTGATCCGAATTTTCAACAATTTTATTTCCTTTTAGTTGAACATCTAATTTTAATGAATCCATAATGTTTTGATCCGTTAAACTTATGGAATAATTTGGAATACAATTAAACCTAATCATTCCATTACATACATTAGTTTGAATCATTGTTAATAATGAATCTTCATACTTTCTTAATCTATCATCTCTTATTGCCATAAATGTAGGTGTATCAATTCCTAATCTTATCAATGGATGTAATGATATATGAATTAGTCCAAAATGAAGAAATCTATATCCTTGCATTACATAATGAGTAATTGCCTTTTCCGAAAGTAGTTTATTCCATTGAATTCTTGATTAACTGGCAAAATTTCTTCATGTATCTTAATAACATAGGCTTTATTAAATTCAAGTATTCCTTCTTTATATATTGTGTTAATGTCTTGACCTGGTAATACTTGTTGCAACTCATGACTTTGTAATATGCTGGAAGTAGATGATGAAGATGAAGATGCACTCCCAAGACCTGATTCTCCAGATAGGAACCTTCTAACCCTTTCTGTCATTTTAACTTATGTTGGGATTAATTAGCGTCTAGTATGCGCTTAGTGATGGGGGCATCTATCGGGACCATACATATACCTTGCCGGGACCACCCTAACAATATCAAATGTGCTGACCAACGGTCTTACTGGGCTCCGGGTACTGAGCAACGCTAGATGAATGCAACCTAAGACAAACTTTAACCTAATAATTCCTAATAAGTTATTATTAACGAAAAAGGTTTTCCGATTCATATTCAGATAAATTAAAATCTTTGAAAGTACATGACCATGGCTCTGATACCAAAAGTGAAGGATCGCTTGGATATTAATTAATCATGCCACATACCAGATCTGCAATCACACCAACACAACCTTTAATTCCTCTAGTTTCTTAACAATGATTCCCTTTCTTTCTAAAAAATTTCGAGGCATGTTTGATCACCGATTATTTTAATTTCATACAATAACGGACTATAAAATTTTACTTTTTAAAAGCTACATGTTACGGAGGATTCAAAAACACCTCACATGACATCTGTTATTGTATGCAATTAAAGTTATTGATGGTCAAATATGCCTTGAAATTTTTTGTAGCCAAACGGACCCAATGTTAGAAAATCAGAGGGAGTATATATACGATATGAATACATAATAGACCATATGCTCTTTTCGTCTTATTTAAATGGGACTGAATTTGAATTAAGCAACCTGTAGTGAAACTCAATAAAGTTGAAAACCCGACCTTAATCTAGAAAACAACGGAAGACAATGGAAATGTCTGCACCATTGCAGGATCATGGTAGTTAATAAATGAGATCACGCATATTGAAGGCAAGATGGGTTATTATTAAAAAAGAAGAAGCCAAACACACAGACCTCTGCATACAGGGAGAGCAGGATGATGATATATTACAAACTTCAAAGTTTCTTCCAAAGTCTGCATTACCAACCTCCTTGTTACAGACGCCCAAAAGCCTACATTACATATTTACAGATACAACACCACATTTCCACAGACACGGCTAAACTCCAGCTAACATCTTCCCATAACGAGCAAGAAGCTCAGAAGGCCGCCTAGTTTTGCACGAGCTCAAAAGAGAGCGTCACCGCGCAACCTCACAACTCACATGTCGTAAGGAGGAGGAGCGTTCCTGGGTCCGGCTCCATTTGCTTTCTCGTACGCAAATGACGCCGACCTCCTCCGAAACCGGTACGATTCCCTCCCTCCGGAACCTGCACTTAAATCAGGAAAAAATATTTAATACTTGGCCTTGGAACAGAAACATCAACCCAAAGCCACCACATTAAGGTTAGAGAGAGTCGGTGGCATTGCATGCATATCATAGTAGGAAAGGTGGCTGAGTTCCTTGGTCGAGGTTTGCAGGGGACCATGTAAACCACTATGAACTACTTTACTGAGCTAACATCTCTATGACCCCCCATGTTGCACCACACTACAGGACGTTATGATTTCTACTTTGCTGCTACAGATTCCAACCCTCAGGCCTCAGCCACCACAAGTTCAGTTAACCACTTCCATATACTCCGTTCCGTTCAGCTATTTGTGACACACTTTTCATTTTGAAATGTTCAATTTATTTTGACACTTTCTAATCGTAGCATACTTTAAGGTAATAACAGCCGCTCATTTAACTTTTTCTTCTTTCCATTCAATTTGGTCCACTCAATTAGTATCTTCTAAAATGTTGTGACAGAAAAAGATATGTCACGACTAGTTGAACGGAGGGAGCTCTGTTCAACTATTTTTGGTTGAAGGACTGCACAATTTTTAGAAGATGCTACATGTGTGGTGTGAATTGGACTGAAAGATGAAAAAGTAGAGTGGTTGATGAGATCTTAAATCATACCATAAGTGGAAAGTGCCAAAATAAAATGAATATCTTTATAAGGAAAGTGTGCCAAAATTAGCAGAATGCAGTACATTTTTACCCATCAGTACACCTTTTTATTTTAACTGAATTTACATTGCAAACGCTAAACACTAAGAACAAAAAAAGGAAAACTATCATTGAACCACTCTTCTTGGACTCCCTTATGCTTTCATTCAACTGGCAGTCTGGTACTAGACCATTTAAGGAATCAATTAGTCTGACCTTAAGAGGAAGTGTGGAAAAAAACCCGGAAAGTGCACTACAAAATGCTAATAAGATCCAACTTTGCTTTCCAAAGAGACACTAAGAGACAATTAAAAC
>JAULKJ010309764.1:0-11027 GCA_032355405.1 Rubia balearica | reverse complement strand
TTCATAACTTAGAAAAACAACACAAAAACAACCCTATTTACATGTTTATATATATATATGTATATATCGATAGCGAGGCTTATATTCACCCTTGTATGTGTAAATGCTTGGGAATATCCCTCTTCTCTGTAGACGACCCGTACTTACCACTATCTACTTAATTGTATTTAGTAAGCAAAAAGGGCTATCTTTGAGAGGTAAGGCGATGACCTCCCACATCCGTTCAAGGTGTTGGATTTGGTATACTCTTTCTTCAAAGGGTTGTGTGATAATGATAGGCATCAATGGAGTTGGAAAATATACTAATCTTGCCAAGGTACATTGTTGTTGCAATAGAGCTTAATTGTTCAAGGCTTTGTTGTGTTGTTTGTATAACTCTTTTTTAATCCATTTGCTAGTTACGTATTAGCTACTGCAACATAAATTCTTCCATCACCACCTTTGTAATTAGGAGAGTGCAACAACGACCCTACCAACTGTGCATACATGATTCGCCCTCGTACATTTAATAATAGGCATTACGCTGCAAATGCTTCTCCTCAGGCCTATAGAGGTAAACACATAGGAACCATATTGTTGACTCTAAGGTTGTGAAGTAAGCTAACCCTAGTTTAATACTACACTATATCCATTTGCAAACTTTCGGGCTTAAAGTCCAGCTAAGACTAGTGTACGGTCATCGTAAGGTTGACTCGGTGACCCATATTCATACACTCATACGGTCCCAAAATATTGATACCCATATTACGTTTAGGTTTTAATACCTGTGGGACATTAACAAATGCACCAACATAAAATGTAGCCTAAGTTGTATGCTAGCATAATGTAAATCATTCAATTAACAAGAATTTAAGGAACAAGCCAACAAAATGTTCATAAGCATAATAAGAAAGAAAGATCTATAGAATTTCAATGGTTTCTGGCTCAAGGCTATAAGATGGTGTGTGTACATTCAGAAAAGATGTTATGTAGTAGCAGTGAAAGACAAGACTCCAGAGGAGGCGTGAAGTGACGAGAAGGCCGAGGTGAAGTATTTTTGAATTTTTGGATGTATTGCCCATGTTTCATACCTGATCAAAAAATAAGTAAGCAGGATGATAAAAGAAGGAAATACGTCTTTCTAGGATTCAGTGAAGTCATGGAGACTACATGATCTAGTTTCGAAAAAGATCATTGTTAGTAAATATGTGGTATTGAAGAATAAGAAAGAGAGGATTGGGGTAGAACGGATGAAGAAATCAAAATTGATGTCTTAGAATGGAATGAATTAAGGTATGAAGAACATGATGAAGGAGAAATTTCTGGAACAATTGCAGACAATGAGTGGAAATAAAGTCTTTCATCTACTTATGCATTAAAATCAAATTTTAAGATGTATTTTTGCACCCAGTGTGCACGCATGTCAAAAGTTGCAAAATGACCTAATTTTATAGTCATCTCCCTTTGCAACCCATCCAAAAACTTCATCTCCAACATATGTTAATCCATAGTAATCCCTCTTCCCTTGCTACAATTCTTCAAAGATGAATCCGTTAGGGAGATTGAGTCCAAGTACTCTCTGATAACGTTTGCACAGAGTTTTCAAGGTACGGGAGGGTTTGCACGACACGACATGACACAACACATTTGAGCATGAGGAAGGCAGCAGAAATGAGGGTTTGAGTGAAGAGATGGATTAGAGCAGTCCTAATCTATATGGGTTAGAGATACGTGATACTGATCATAATCAATAAAACTTAATCTTATATACTATCACATTCACCGATAGATTCTGGGAGGAGATATTACTGAATGATTTGGAATCAATACCCACATATCTGAATGTTTTAACCAAGGAGAAGTTATACAATAACGTGGTAGATAGGCATGTGTCATGAAAGACTTTCAAGTGTGACGGCAGTGAGAAAGATATTTTCATAAGTGAGTTTGTCAAATGTAAAGAATTCGAGTTTCTCAATTAATTAAAAAGTTTCCGACAAGGAAATCACTAAAACTTAATCCAAATAGTTAGGGTATCCTATTGTCATTAATGTTATGAAGTGACATGTAAATGTGAAATAATATGTACATTTCAATAACCCAGTACATTTTCATGGAGGTACTAACCTTTTTTCCATTGACAATGGCATTTTTTCGCTTATGAGTAGTTTATTTTGCATGTTAGTTTTATTTTTCTTTACTAGTACATATTTTACAAACACTGGAAATCCTTAATCGATCTCATCCTATAGCCTCTCCCTCCATATCATTTATTTTTTTTGTTCTTTTTATGAAATGAAACAAAAATTCTAGTTTTTGAAAATGGATTGATTGTGCTTGTTTCGTGCAGTGTCTGTGCTAAGCATGATATGTGTTGGGACTTGTTTTATATTTTTTTCTTTTTGTTTGGTTGTTTCTGGAAAAGAGTGATTCCCAGCTAGCTATGCGATGTAAAACATAGTATAGGAAAGATGATATCGCTAACATTTGTCTGTGTTGTGCATGATATGTGTCCTGACTAGTTTTATTCTTTTTGCTCTTCAGGTTGGGTTTTATCAGAAAAATAGAACACGTGATTTCCATCTAGCTATGGATGGTTAATAAATTATCCATTTTTTTCTTGTTGAAAAACTTCCCATCTTGTTTTCTACTGGGAAAAATTGTTTGATTTTGAAGTGACATATACCGTTAAATCACAATAAAAAAAAGTATGAGCTGCAATGACAATCAAGACACTCAAGAGCATCAACATTTCATGCGAATTGCATACATAAAATTTATGAGCCATCCATGCCCCTGAAATGAGAAGAAGGAATTCGGAGGCTTATCTTGTATAATGTAGTGATCAGAGCAGACCTCGAGAGCATACTTCGGTTCTGAGTTTGGAAATTGAACTAATGTGAGCTTAATACCTCAATAAGCTTAGGCAATAAGACAATCAACATGAGATAGTACAAGTTTATAAGGGATGGTTTTGTACCCTCTAGAAGTAAAATCGACCAAACTTTGGATCAAGGTAGGCATACAGAAACCAATCTGATAATGTTCTTCCAGAAACATCTGCACAGTGTAAGAAAAACATGGTGTACTTCGCATCCTCACACTTTCACCAGATTTTTGAAAGAGTTATGCCATCCTTTCACCGTGATAAATTGGAAGAAGTATACAATGTTTTGCTCTGGGAAGGGCTAGGGCTATTGTTGATTAGATAGGGGGATGATCAGCATTGGGGGGTTGGGAAGCTTTGGGATAATTACGAAGGCGGGAAGATGAGAACTAGAGTCTAGGGTTATTGGAGGAGGTGGCCATCATAGGAGGAGCTAGGTTTTAGGGTTACTGGCAGAGGTGGTGGGCTGAAGAGGAACCTCAATCTCCAAAATACCTATACTAGTAATGACCAACTCACGATAGGTGATGGTACTTCTCTTACTCATTTTGATAATTCTATTATTAATGTCAAGCATGATGCTATACCTTTGGAACTGTATAACATCCTATGTTTTCTTATAATTCCTAAGTGTCTGCTTAGTGTGTCTAAATTTAACAACGACAAAAATGTTTTTGTCAAACTTCACACATATTATTGCCTTCTTAAAAATTTGACTGGGCAGATCCTTTTAAAGGGAACCAATTAGAACGATCTCTGTCGCCTTGTACACTTTTCTTCCCCTACGTTCTCCTCTGTTTGTTCACCTACTTTATTTCAAACTGAGCAGTCCTCTCTTTGATACTGGCACTATCGTTTGGCTCATCTCAGAGGTTATTGGCGAGCTATCTCTCTCATCCATTCAAGGAGGGGGATTTGGTATACTATATCTTTAAAGGGTTATTTGATGACGATAGGTGTCAATGGAGTTGTAAAATCTACTAATCTTTCCATGGTATATTATTGTAGGTATAGAGCTTTGTTGTTAAAGGCTTTGTAGTGTTGTTTATCTAACTCTTTTGTAATCCATTTGCAGCTTGCGTATTGGCTGCTGCAACATAAATTCTTTCATCGGCACCGCCTCCGCAATTAGGAGAGTGCAACAATGACCCTACCTGCTGTGAAAATTTGATTCTCCCTCGTACGATTACGTCCCGGGCACTCGAGTACGAATGTTTCTCCTTAGGCCTACAAAGGAAATGGATAGACACCATATTGTTGACTGTAAGGTTGCGAAGTAAGCTAACCCTACTTTGCTAAGATGCTATATCTATATGCAACCCTTAAGGCTCAAAGTCCAGCTAAGACAAGTGTACGGTCATCGTAACTTTAACTAGGTGACCCACATCCGTATACCCATACTGTCCCAAAATATCTCTTCCCCTATTACATCCAGGATTCACTCCCTTAAGGATATTAATAAATACACCAATGTGAACATAGCCTATGGTGTATGCCAATATGATGTAACAATAATTTAATTAACAAAAATTTAAATAAAAAGACAACAAAATGTTCATAAGCATAACAGGAAACAAAGATCTATAGAATCTCAAGGTTTTCTAACCCGAAGCTGTAAGATGGTGTGTGCACATTCAGAATTGATTTCATATGGTAGCAGAGGAAGACAAGACTCCAGAGGAGGCGTGGAGGGGTGAGAGGCTTGAGGTGAAGTATTTTTGAATTCTTGGATGTACAGCCCATGTTTTCGTACCTGATAAAAAAATGAGTAAGCTGGATGATAAAAGTTGAACTATGTCTTTCTAGGAGTTAGAGATGAGTCCAAGGCATGGAGACTACATGATGTGGTTTCGAAAAATATCATTGTTAGTAAACATGTGGTATTGACGAAGAAGAAAGTTAGGATTGGGATAGATCGGATGAAGAAATCAAAAGTGGTGTCGTAGAGTGGAATGTCGAAAGCGATGAAGAACATTACGAACGCGACATCACAGGAACAAATGCACACAATATATGGAAATAAGGTCATTCATCTACCTTTGTGTTTAAAGAAATTTTGAAGATGTTTCTTTTTGATCTGGTGTGCACGCATGTCAAAATTTACAAAATGACCCGATTTATAGTTATCTCCCTTTCCAACCCATCCAAACAGTTCATCTCCAACACGCGCTGATCCATATTAATCCCTCTACCCTTGCTACATTTCTTCAAAAATGAATCCATTAGGAAGATTAAATCCAAGTACTCTATGAAAATATTTGCACAGAGTTTTCACGGCGCAGCAAGGTTTGCACGACATGGCGCGGGGCAACACATTTGAGAGTGAGGATGTCAGCAGAAATGTGAGTTTGGATGAAGATATGGATTAGAGTAGTCCTAATGTATATGGGTAGAGATAGGTGATATTAATCACAATTTGTCAAACTTTATCATATGAACTATCACATCCACCGTTGGATTCTGGGAGGCGACATTACTGAAAATTTTGGAATTAACTCTTACAGATCTGAAGGTTTTCACGGATGATAAAGTTAAACAATTACGTTGTTGATAGGCATATACTATCAAATATTTTCCGTACGTGGGGATCTAGCCACACGTTGCTGATCCCGGTATCGTGCAATAGCAAAAGTTCACGCGCCGCTAGAAGTTCTACCATAAGAGTCAGCCAGAGTTTGGTTCTTTTCTTTCTTCCGATCTCTGCGTGTGGTGGTTATTATTTTTTTAATTTTATTTATTCCATATTTTTTCATTTAATTATTAATGTTTTCTTCTTCTTTTATTTCTTAAAAAAGAAAACATGGAAAAATCTTAATCTATATTTTAAATGGTCGTGTTGGGCATGTATTACATACATTTTGATTTTAGCATTAGATTTAGAATGATTGTACTAAACTATGTTTTTTGGTTTACATGTTACGGAAAATTATGTTTGGTTTTTATTATGTTTCCAAACTAGGTTAGGATAAATTGAAGTTAAAAGTAGTTTAAATAATAAACATGCACGCACATATCATTTTTTTCCTTTTTGGATATTTTACACATACTTAGAAATTTATTTATTTTTAGAAATGGAAATTTCAAAATATTTTATAATATACACATTATGACAATGACTTAATTTAATAGTTAAATCAAAACCACTATTTATAGCAAATGATGGCGAGTTTGAAGGGAAAAGTGGGGGAAGGGTAAAACCGAAATATTTATTCCATTTAGAGCTTCTTTTGAAATTCTTAGTTAGACACATTAAACTTCTCGTGAAATCCTCAGTTAGAATGTTGAAGAGAAAAATGGGGGAAGTATAATGATAATCCTTGTGAACTCCTCAAGAAGAATCCAATTGTATTTCCATTAATTAGTGATTGAGACAATAATTAGCAATCGAGACAAGAGGGAGTGGGATACATCCTTTTCTAGGTGGGAAAATAGTCGGTTATTCTACCGTGGTGGATGGAAAGAAATTTTTGTTTGTGTACGACATCAGTGAGAATGATATTTGCATATGTAAGTTTGTGAAATGTAAAGAATTTTAGGTTCTCATTCAACTTAAAATTATCCGACAAGGAAATTAATCAAACTTAATCCAACTAGTTAGGGTATCCTATTGTCATTAATGTTATCAAGTGATATGAATTGTGAAATAATTTGTACATTTCAGTAAACTTATACATTTGCATGGATGTACTAATATTTTATCCATTGACTATGGCATTTTTTTCCGCTTATGAGAAATTTATTTTGCATCTTAGTATTATTTTTCATTATTAACACATATTTTATAAACACTGAAAATACTTAATCGATCTCATTCTCTATCATCTCACTCATTCTCATTCATTTTTTCTCTTCTTTTTATTAAATGAAACAAAATTTCTAATTTTGGAAAATGGATTGATTGTGCCCTTTTGTGCAGTGTCTGTGCAATGCGGGATATGTGTCCAGACCTTTTTCTTATTTTTGTCCTTTTTGTTGGGTTTTATCAGAACAAGTGATTTTCAGCTAGCTATGTGATTTAAAACGTAGTATAGGAAAGATCAAATAGCTAACATTTGTCTGTGTTACACATGATATGTGTCCAGACTAGTTTTCTAGTTTTTGTTCTTAGGTTGGGTTTTATCACAAAAATAAACATGATTTTGAGCTAGCTATGGGTGGTTTAAAAAATGTCCATTTTTTTCTTGTTGAAAAACTTATCATCTTGTTTTCTTCTGGGCAAATATGTTTGATTTACAAGTGATAGTTTCAGTTGAATCTCAATAACAAATGTATGAGCTTTAATTACAATCGAGACACTCCAGAGGATCGCCATATTCATGTGAATCACATACATGAACTTGCTGAGATGTCCATTCCTCTAAAATGAGAAGAAGGAAAGTCGGAGGCTTACATTATAAAATGTAGTGATAAGAATAGATCTTGAGAGCATATCGAGCTTCTGAGTTTTGAAATTGAACTAGTGCGAGCTCAAAACCTCAACAAGTTTAGCCAACAAGAGAATCAATATGAGATAATACCATTTTATAAGGGTTGGTTTTCTACTCCCCAGAAGTAAAATTGAAGAAACTCTGGATCAGGGTAGGGCCAACACGCAGAAAAATGAATTTGACATTGTTTTTCCAGAAAAATCTGCATAATGTAAGCAAAACATGGTGTACTTCGTATCCTCACACTTTCACCAATTTGTTTGAAAGAGTTATGCCCTCCTTTTAGCGTGGAAAATTGGAGGAAGTACGCTATGTTTTTCTGTGGGAGAAGCCAGGGCTATGCCCATTGGTTATGAGTTATGGGGGATGAGTGGCATTGGGGAAACTCTGCGGTATTGGGCTAATTACAAAGGCGGGATAAGGAGGAGCTAGGGTTTAGTGTTATTGGAGGAGGTGGAGATCGTAGGTTGATTTAGGGTTTAGGGTTATTGACGAAGGTGGTGAGCGCAAGAGGAACCTCACTCTCCAGAATACGTATACTGGCACTGAAAAACTCAGGACTGGGGATGGTACTTATCTTCTGATTACTCTTTTTAGTAGTTCTATTCCTGATGTTAAGTATGATGCTCTACCTTTATAACTGCATAATGTCCTATTTGTTCTTAGAATTACCAAGTGTCTTCTTATTGTGTCTAAATTTACTGATGACGACAATCTGTTTGTTAAAATTCTCTTAGACCATTGCCTTGTTAAGAATTTGTAGGGTTAAAGCCTTCTAAAGGGAACCGTTGAGAATGACCACTAATGTCTTCTGTACTTTCATTCCCAAACATCATCCTATGTTCATTCCCCTGCTGCATTTCGCACTAACCAAACCTCTCTCTGATGTTGGCATCATCGTTTGGCTCATCTTAAGAGGTAATTGACCAGTTGTCCATATCATTCATTCAGGGAAGTGGATTTGGTACACTATTTCTTCAAAGGGTTGTGTGATAATGATAGGTTTCAATGGAGTTGGAAAATATACTAATCTTTCCAAGGGAAAATGTTGAAATGAATCTTAATTGTTAAAGGCTTTGTTGTGTTGTTTGTCTAACTATTTGGTAATCCAATTCCAGGTTGCGTATTGGCTGCTGCAACAAAAATTCTTCAATCTCCTTCATGATTAGAAGAATGCAACAATGGCTCTATATGCTATGCGGAGCTGATTCTCGCTGGTACGATTGAGTCCCGGGCACTCAACTACAAATTCTTCTCTTAAGGCCTACAGAGGGAAATGGATGGGCTCCATGTTGTTGACTCTAACGTTGCAAAGTAAGCTAACCCTAGTTTTATACTACGCTATATCTATATTGTTAACTCTAAGGTTACGAAGTAAGCTAGCCCCAGTTTAATACTATGTTATATCTATCTGCAACCCTTCGGGCTCAAAGTCCAGCTAATACTAGTGTACGGTCATCTTAAAGTTAACTAAGCGACCCACATCCATACACCCATATGGTATCAAAATATTGCTACCCCTATTACATCTAGGTTTTAATACTCGTGGGACATTAATAAATGCACCAACATGAAAGTAGCCTATGGTGAATGCCAACATGGTGTAACAATCATTCAAATAACAAGAACATAAAAGAACAAGCCAACAAAATGTTCATAAGCATAATAAAAAAAAGATTTATAGATTCTCAAGGTTTTCTGTCCCAAGGCTGTAAGATGGTATGTGCACATTCATAATAGATATCATATGGTAGAAAATGAAGGAAAGACTCTTGAGGAGCCAGAGGAGGTGTGGAGTGGTGAGAAGCCTGAGGTGAAGTATTTTTGAATTTTTGGATGTATAGCCCATGTTTCGTACTTGATAAAAAAGTGAGTAAGTTGGATGATCAAAGAAGGAAATAAAATTTTCTAGGAGTCAGTGATGAGTCCATGGCATGGAGATTATATGATCCATTTTTTAAAAAAAAATCATTGTTAGTAAAGATGTGGTATTGGGGTAGAATGGATGAAGTGATCAAGAGTGATATCTTGGAACGGAATGAAAAAAGTGATTAACAACACAATGAATGCGAGATAACTGGAACAAATGTAGACAATACGTGGAAATAAGGCTATTCATCTACTTATGCATTAAAAGAAATGTTTAAGATGCTTCTTTTGCACCCAGTGTGCACGCATGTTAGAACTTGCAAAATGACCCGAGTTAAAGTCATCTCTCTTTGCAACCCATTCAAACTGTTCATCTCCAAGATGTGTTGATACGAATTAATCACTTTTACCTTTCTACATTTCTTTAAAGATGAATCCATTAAGGGGATGGAATCCAAGTACTCCGCGACTGGGTTTGAATAGAGTTTGCATGGCAGGGCAGTGTTTGGACGACAAGGCGCATCGCAACACGTTTGAGTGTGAGGACGAAAACAAAAATAAGGGTTTGAGTGAAGAGATGCAATAGAGTAGTCCTAATATATATGGGGTAAATATACATGATATCGATCACAATTAGTCAAACTTTATCATATATACTAACAAATCCACCGATGGTTCTTGGAGGCAACATTACTGAAAATTTTGGAATTAATGCTCTCAGATTTGAAGGTTTTAACTGAGGAGAAAGTTCAACAATTACGTGGTTGATATGGACACTCCATCAAAGAATTTCAATTGCATCAGGATCTGGCCACGCGTCGCTGATCCCGGTATCGTGTAATAACAAAAGCTCACGCACCGCCAGTAGTTCTACCATAAGAGTCAGCCAGAGTTTGGTTATTTTCTTTCTTCCGATATGTGTTTGTGATGGTTATTTATTTTTATTTTATTTATTTCATATTTTTTCCTTCAATTATTAATGTTTTATTCTCCTTTTATGTCTTAAAACATAAAATAAGGTAAAATTTTAATCTATAATTTAAATGGTCATGTTGGGCTTTTATTAGGTACATTTTGATTTTTGCATTTAGAATTATTGTACTAACCTATGTTTTTCGGTTGACATTTTACGGAAAAATATGTTTGGTTTTTATTTTTGTCCAGACTAGGTAAGGAGAATTTAAGTTAAAAGTCATTTAAATACTAAACATGCACGCACATATCATTTTTTTTCTTTTTAGATATTTCACAAATACTTAGAAATTTATTCATTTTAAAAATTGGAAATTTCAAATATTTTATAAAATACACTTTACGACAATGACTTAATTTAATAGTTAAATCTAACCTGCTATTTATAGCAAACAAAATACGACGAGTTTGAAAGAAAAATAAGGGGAAGGATAAAACTTTATTTCATTTAGGGATTTTTGTGAAGTTCTCACTTAGACACATTAAACTTCTCGTGAAATCCTCAATTTGTATATTGAAAAAATGGGGGGAAGTGTAATGAGAATCCTTGTGAAATTCTGAGTAAGAATCCAAGTGGCTTTCCATTAATTTGTGATTAAGATTACAATTTGCAACCCTGACATGAGGGAGTGAGATACATTCCTTTCAAGGTAGGAAAATAGTAGGTTGTTCTACGGTGGTGGGTGGAAAGAAATTTAGTTTGTGCACAACATCAGTGAGAATGATATTTGCATATGTGTGTTTGTCAAATGTAAAGAATTTGAGGCTGTCATCAACTAAAAACTATCAGACAAGGAAACAACAGTGAGAATGATATTTGCATATGTGTGTTTGTCAAATGTAAAGAATTTGAGGTTGTCATCAACTAAAAACTATCAGACAAGGAAATTACT
>JAULKJ010309754.1:0-11029 GCA_032355405.1 Rubia balearica | reverse complement strand
GCACATTTTTTGAAAAATAAAAATAAAATGGGTTGTGTATATTGTATTGGGAGAGTAAAAAGTAAATTAAGAGAATGAAAACAATATTAAATTTACCAAAAAAGGAAGGTGCCAATATTAAAAGATCAAACAAAAAAAAGAAAGTGTACCAATATTTAGAGACCGGAGGAGGGAGTATATAGATCAATCAAATGCAACATACTGCATTAATCTCTGTTACAAATTCAACAACGGATTGCTTAAACTTAATGTATCTTTCAACATGCATTCTCTATCAAAATCTGCTTTAAAATGCATTATGCATTAATAATCTCTATTATAACTAATTCTAATAGTCACCACAAGTTGCAACACCATTTGGCATCGCTACATGACTTTTTCCTTTCCCAAAGATCATACTATTAACAACTCGCGCTCTTCTGCATTCACAAGAAATTCTTTGTTCACTGCATTCTGCATTCACAAGGCACCCTTCTTTAACACTGACAAGACATTCTGCTTTAAAATGCACTCAAACTCTAATCCTACGGTGTACTATGTTCACTGGACAACAGTACAATCACATGATAGACATCATAACATCTTAACAACTTCATCTCAACTTCACACTTAAAATTCAGTGACAACAAAACATCAAACACGGCATGATTGCCTCGCTTAACAGCTAACAGATTCTGAATGTATCAATGAACACCTTAAATATGGTTTCATTCATTCAGTTTCGCAACTGGATTTAAACTAAAAAACTTATACAATATTAACTTAGTAATTAAACAATATATGATTTAACTAATGATCTATTGCATTATCGCAGTTGGAGCGAAAGTGAAACATTAAGGATGAAAGTTGAGCTAGAGCACAAAAACATACACAATTATTTAAGAAACATAGAACGGAGCAACAATGTTAAAAGGAGCGTTCTAAGCATAAAAATTCCATTCTTAAATTTGCTTAGACGAAATAATCTTAAGCACGTCCACCACGACGCG
This sequence comes from Rubia balearica, assembly GCA_032355405.1. NCBI lineage: Eukaryota > Viridiplantae > Streptophyta > Magnoliopsida > Gentianales > Rubiaceae > Rubia > Rubia balearica. Next base: position 10,040 of record JAULKJ010309754.1, on the reverse strand, counting down.
ATCTCATTAAACTTTGAGCAATTTTATTTCTTAATGCATCCATTTCCTGTGACCCGATATGATTAGTGGCTTCTTCTTCTCATCCATCCCACCACTGGATATGTCAAGTGAATAATCATCAATGTCAAAGTGTCTATCATAATCGGCATATTTGCGTATATAATTATGAAGAGCCATGGTTGCAATGACAATCTTTACTTGCTTCGCAAACGAGTAACCTTCCATATTTTTTAACATATGTCATTTCTTTTTCCAAACCTCAAATGTGCGTTCTATAACGCTTATAAGAGAATAGTGTCTTTGATTTCTCATTCACTGGCTCTTGTCCTCTATACCGTTGAAAATATAGTTTTAGTCCTTTAAAAGGTCCTAAAAATCCATTAATTTGTGAATATCCCGCATCAACGACATAATGCTTTCCTGTGAAATATAATGTTGAAAATATCACAACTCCATCACACTATTCTTAGTAAGTTCATTAAACAAAAAATTGTTCCTTGCGAAGGTTTAGGAAAATTTAGATTTCGAAGAACATATTGAAACACCCTTGCGTCATGAGCGGATCATTCCTAACCAGCACATACAAATGTAAAATGTATATTAAAATCACATGCCACCATAACATTTTGAGTTGGATCACCTTTTCTATTAATATATGGTTTTCGGCGTTGAGGAGATATCGAAGCGGGAATATGCACTCCATCAATAGCACCTGTGCAATCCTGAAAGTAAAGAAAATATATGCAACTAATATAAATATTTAAATTTTTGTTTTAATATCAACAGTAGAAACAGTAATTTTTATATTGCCTTAAAGTGTGGCATGTATCTCTTATCTATAAGTATCTCCAGAGGAACATTTCTAAACTCTAAGGGTTTGATCATTTTATCACCATAGGAACACAATAAATTTATTGCTTCATCAAAATATCTACTTATGGTTTCTTTAGAATGTTGAAACTTTTCACTCGCATCTCTAAATCCATACTTGTGACCTAAAATATGAAGCATAATGCCACAATTTCAATATGATTTATTCTATTTGAACCTAACATGCCATATTCAGTCTCCAAATCATGACATAAACGATAAAAAAAAACCTCTTTATCCATTCTAAATTCATTGTAGCATCGAACTGGATGGCCTTGTAGAATTTCCATTACCCATCTATTACCTGTATAGCTTGATGTCATGCAAGGAATTTTATCAATATAAATCTCATAATAATATTGAACCATGAGAGTAGTCACTTGTGCAATCATTTCTATTTCATCTTCACTATCACTTGTATCTGACATTTCAAGAATCAATCAACACCTGCAAAAATAGATAACAATTGGTAAATAACATATTCTTTCTAAGTCAAAATGTGAACATACACGTCATCACATCCAATAATTCTAAATCAAAATGTGAACATACATAGAAAATCAATTCATCGCATCCAACAAAAAAATACACGATTCAACCAAAACACGTTTAACGAGAGAACTAAAATTGAATAGAGAATGTTCATAATGGGAATAGGTCTAAACAATAGTTTAATTTTCAGCCTCATAGAGAAAAACATTTCTCTCTTCTCTTTTTGCGGGAATAATCGAGTTGCAAAGAAAAATAGCCCAAAGCCCTGCTCACACCCAGGTAAAGATCGAAAAACCTTCATCACTTTATCAATACTAGTATCATCAGAATTTCCCGCACTTTTACACCTGTTCTCAAGAGCTTCACACATTTGGCCAACATTTTGTGCTAAAAAGCAGCTCCTCCTACCTTTCCTGGTTTTGTGGAAACTTTTTTTCTTTTCCACTTGCTTTTTTCTTTCTTCTTTTAGAAGATCGAACTATATCATATGAAATGTACCTCTCTTCAAAGTATTCCACATTGTCTACTTGAACTGGACTTTCAGGTAATGATACAGATGCACCAGGTATATAAGCATTCAATCATGTGGCGGAAGTTCCCTTAAACATTCTGTCCAATTTCTCTTCTAGAGCTGGTGAGATGCCTTTTTTCCTTAACTTCGCATATTCCTTATTCTTCTGCATCAAACAATTGATTAATTTTCAAAACAAGATGCTTATTATATGAAATTTTATTTTATATAAAGATCTATTTTATGTACCTTAATTTTTCCTCCCCACCACTCCCCGGACGCATCAATCGTCTATAGCGTATGGTCCCATCCAAGTCCGGTCTCTTTCCCTTTTAAATCCTTCCATAGTTTCCATTGCTCTTTAAGTAAATCCTAATTTTTTAAGTTCTTTTCTGGTATATTTCAAATCAGTTTCTTTAAAGAAGTCTTTTACCATATTTTCCCATCACTCCCTATTTAAATGGGTATTTTGGACGAATTATTTTTTTTCAACCTCTTTGACACAGAAGTCACGAAATATACCTGTTACTGTGTCTTTTCAGACTACCGTTCTCATCTATACATTTAAGAAACAAGAAAAAAACAAAGAAGATATTCATATTAGTTTTAATCCATCACACTAAAAAAGCCAGGATCCTAAAACTCGATAAAACACAAACAGGCAGAGACACTCATAAAGTTCAATATATAAAGTTACTAAAGATAATCAAATGGTTGAAATATGGTCCTAATATAAGAAAAATACATTTTATCCTATATATGGCCTGAGAGAGAAAGCCCCATATTTCCAACAGGCAAATGTTAGGCTTTCATTTGTAAAATATCCGGACAAGCTTGCTGGTCAATTACATTCATGACAGTGAAGCATACTTGGCTGGATTCATATAAAGTCTTGTAGTGTCTCTGAAAGTGTTTAGAGTAGCCAATATCCCCTTCATGGATTTATTATTCCTTTGCTAAAGATCAAAAGATCATTAGCAAACATCAAACACTCAATTCCAGCCTTCTTGCATCTACTGTCACAGTCCATTTTCTTGCAGAGATATTCCATAAGAAGTATAAATAACAAAGGCGGTCTAGTATAGCATTTCGCAAATCCACTCTTACTACGTGGATCTTCTTCTTTTTTTACTGTAAATGGGTGCAGTGACAATTTTAGTCCCTAACCTTATTAATTGTGACAAAGTTTAGTCTCTTTAGCTGAAACACCTAGTCACCTATGCCATAAAATTTGTCTAACACCTAGTCACCTATGCCAACAAAATTTGACTCTTTTATTTTTTTTACTGCACATAAAATTTGACTGGAAAAAAGCTAAAAGATAATCAAAACAGAAAGCTGTTGTTGTTGAACTTAATTGTGAAACAAATTTTGTTGCAAAAAATGTAATCTTTTAATATTTGGCCCACTCCTTGGCAAAGTTGACATTGCCCGTTGAAATATTTCAATTCAAAGGACCTCACATACGCCTGGATGTAATCTTCTCAATACTGTATAAAGATTATCCTCTGTTTCATTCTAGTATTCTACCACAAAAAAATCCCTACTAAAAGAAACAATAAGAGTATAACTGCTGACAGAGTACTTGAGCAAGAAAGAAAATGGAGATAATCTACATCTCTTTTAATAACATCAACTCTAAATTAGAACTATTGATAAATACCCTTTTCACTCCAATAAAGGAAGAATTCATTGTTGTAATGTGTGAAAATTGTCAAGCCCTTACTAACCCCAAGTAATTTTCGAACAGGACTTTGGTTTGTGTATACATGGGATGAAGAAATATGATCCCAACAAGAAACTGTCTTCTATAGTAAAATTCAATCGATCCTTATAAAATTTGTCCAGGTTCCCAAATCACAAAAATAACATCAAGTTCATATCATGTTTACGACTACATATGTTCCATTGACAATTTCAAAACAGGATGAATCAATCACCTCTTAAAAAAAACTCCAAAGGGAAATTACTTAGTGAAATTTGATCAGTATAATCGACTTAAAAGAACAAGAGTTGAAAACCAATCAAACTTACCGTGATGAAAACCTAGAAAGTTGGGAAATGAAGCGAACAAGGCAATAGATCGGAGTGAACAAGGTGATGTTGAAGGTGATGTCGATCGGTTGCGAGAGGATGGAGAAGGAGAGAGTGAAGGGTTTTTGAGGAAATAAATACGAGACTTTTTTCAGAAGTTGGTCTACCCCAGTTTCAACTTTTTCCTTACTTTCAGCTTCTGCTTTTTTTAAAAGCTGCTTATCTTTAGGTCAATTATTATACTATATCCCTGGAGTGCATTGTATATATACTGAATGTGCATTTTAATTCTATTATTTGGCATTACAATATTTATACAGTAAACCCAAACAAATTGTAATAATGCACAATGATACAAAGAAGAATGCACATTCATATAATATAAAATACACAAAATACCACTGAGGATATTGTGCTCATGGTACCCCAGGGGTAATATATAATTTTCCGCTTTAGGTTACCAAATATAAAAATGGGTTGGGTTTATTAAAAAAAGTACTTAAAAAACCCTCCCAAACGCAGCCTTATTCACTTATATTTGGAGAAAACGAAGTCTAGGTTTCTACTTATAGGTAAAACTAGATGCTATAAAATGCACTGTACATTTCTCACCCAGTCCCCAGATCTTGAAGGCAATCATCAGTAATAATTCATTTTGAAGGCTTCAAACATATAATACATATACTAAGGACATTACATCAAAATGCTCATTCTTTGGGAGGGAAAAAACATCAGAAGGCTCATTGTTAGTTGATAACCTCCCAAAATAGCCATGAACTTGCTTCCAAAAATTTTGTACTCTAAAACCTCAATGCCACCACCATGATCTTTTTTATTTATTTCCTTTCACAGCTTACAATCATCCAGACATATCAAATATTCCATGTCGAATATTACTGCTCCTGAAACAATCGCCATACAATAATTTGAACTATAAATTATGTTTATAATGAAGAAAAAAACATTATTTCATGGAAAAAGATACATTGATACATATTGGATGTAAAGTAGGGGAGGGAAGACCATATGTCATAGTAATAAGGTATTCTTCCTCCAGTGAAGAATCATGATTATGCTCAACAAACTCTCATAACAAACTTTATTAAATGGCATAAAAATACAATCAAAGCACAGCTAAAAGCACTACAGATTTTAGAAATTCTCCAGGCTAATGAAATTCCAGCTAGTGATCAATTATCCTTATCATACAATTCAAAAAGACAATGAAAAACTGAAATTGGATTACTTATGTCAGCATATCCTGGAATCTGGAAATGATACTAGCCAGATTTTCAACTTCTTAGTCAGATACACACATACTGATTAGTAGTCACTAACACATATCAAGGATAACCTTATCACCACAGTTTTATTGGATATGAAATATAAATCACAAATGATCAAATTGTTTCTTGTCAACAATGAAACATTTTTACCTAAAGAGAATAGTCTTGGTGATTTAGAGATCCAAAGTTCAGAACTTTATGACATAGGATAATTAGAAGTAGAGAAGAATGAAAGGGACACCAACTAACACATCTATGTTAGGATAGAAGAAAATATATTAATGTTATACGCGCATGCTATTTGATATAGTGAAACATATTATAGAACTAAATGACTTTTTTTACCTTCATGGTATGTAACAAGTTTTGCAAGAATTGTTTAAGTACTCGGCTTCATTCATTTAAGCATTTGAAACTGGTGAAACAACTGCATTGCAAGTGAGTCATACAACTGAGCAATATGAATTTAGCAAGGCATGTGAATGATTTTCTATAGGTCTGAAAAGGTAGATACATGAGATCATGGTTTGAACTAGTGAACTCCTATTCCAAGTTGGTTGAAGAATGAGAAATATGACTTATGACTAACATATTGTAATTTTTCCTATATAACTGTACGGCCTGTCAAAATGAAGACTGACCTCACAGGCAAGGAGATAATCCATAATGTCAAACACATGTTGAATGACTGCAGCGATAATAGATCACAAATCATTTATGTTATGATAGTGACGGCAATCAAAGACCTCGTTGCAGTAGGGAGCTCTAATCTTGCATCTTCTCATATAATGCAAGCACCTATTGAACCCGAACTGAGAAAAGCAATCATTAAACAATTAAATTGAAGTTCGTATCGTTCTCTAATTTCCTAAGCTCCCGTTCATGCAACAAGATACTATTTAATTGTGTAAAAAATAAGAATATGGTAGGCTAAGAGATGAAACTGAGTAAAACAACATGGGAACTGAGCATTCAAAAATGTTTGCAATAGAGAAATCAGAAAACAAATTTCACCTAATAATCATATCATAGCATACACAATCGTATAAATAATAACTAGTAATATAATTATTTATGAAATCTTAAAACAATTTCAGGAGAATGAAGTGGTTCCACTCACCATGAAAATGTGACGCAATGATCTACTAAGAAGCTCTTTTGATGGCCATGAGAGCGCCTTTGGAAGTAAACTCCCTGAAGCTTATCCTAGATATCCTAAAGTGCTGGTAGACGGGACTTGGTAGTCCGGTGAGAATGCAGCGGTTTCTGGTCCAGGAGAAACTAACCAATCACATTCCATAGCTAAACCTTTCTTCAGAAGAACTTCTGGAGCAATTAGTTAGGTGTACCAATAGTTGAATATGCATGGAATGATAATACTGAACAAACACTCAGGGAAAGCTGTTGTACTTGGAAAATGAAAGCGTAGAAAAAAACCCTTAAAACTATTATTGTGTCTAAAACTCTCATGCGGTATTACTGTACATTTTGTACATGTAAAAAATGTTTAGGCTTGAATTGCTTCAACGGAGTGCGTTGAATTCCTTGTGTGAAAGCCCGAAGTCGACTCCACAAAAACCTAATCAGCTGCAAATCTAAAAATCCTTCAATGTGTTGCTTCATTTATGTTTAAATCCTAGGACCATGATGAACCTAAAATTAGAGAAATCAGAGGTCGACAGGTTATGCAAAGAAAAGTAAGAGAAAATATGGTGGAAAAGCGATCGGCGTATGCAGTGGCCATAGGTGAAGAGTTGGATGGTGGAAGCAACCATTTAAAGGAGTGGGAAGTTGAGAAACTCACAGGCTACCTTTGACCGCTTCTGCACCTGGAGTAGCCGGTGGCAGATTTTGGTGATTGGAAGGAAGCATACAGGAGGAATCTAGCAGGAGAAACGATAAGTGAAGTCAAGAGAAGGGTCACCGTACCTAAACATGTTTCCAAATAAATGGTTAGTACTTTTATTATAGGTATAGATTACGTTCCCTTTTTTTCACAATGATTCTAAAAGGTTCTCATATTATTATGAAATGTTCTCAATTGGTTTCTTTATCAGGCATAATACGTTTTGATTAAGTTAGCGGACCAGTCAACAGTTACCGAGATTTTAAATATATATATATATATATATATAATTTAACAACATTTAAAATTTTATATTATTTTTTTAAGAGAAACTTTACATGTTGAAACATAAGGAAAACTGAAGTTTAGACAGATTTCACGATTGAACATATTGCGTGATTTATGAAATACTGGAGATTTTGCAATACATTGATTAGGCGTGTTATTGAACCATATTGGATTTATGGAAAATCGATATTCTTAAGGAATTTGATTTGTGGAATATTATCAAGTGTATGGTATGTGTAGAAATAAGGAAAATCCCCATGTTCAAGGGGTTAAGATATGCCTTAGAAATATATATGAAATCGAAATATTATGGAGATAAAGGTGGATATTTTCGATCTGCTCAAGGATTATAAATAGAGGACATCACGTGTTTGATATTCACAAACTTAATAGAGAAAATCTGCATTCAGGTTTTCTATCTTTCTGAGAGTACTGCAAGAGCCAGACATAATTTGTTCCAACATACAATAATTTGTTGATCAAATTCAAAATCATACACCTTAATTTCTCGGGAGGAGGAGATCTAGCGTTGATGAGTTTCAAAGTCAGAGAGAGTTTGATCAAGGCAGATTGGTAGCAAAGGGAGCTTGCAAAATCCACGTGATATAATTAGATAAGATATGTGTAATTGTATGATGTACTTTATAATGTATCTTTTTTATTAGGATTTATTCTGAACTTGGTTAGGCCCCGCAGATATAGGTGAATTTCACCGAACTATGTAACCAAGTCTTGTGTGTTCATGTTTTATTTTATTGCATACTTGGTTAGATATATTATGTTACAACACGTTAGTAATTATTGAATTAATTAGGAAAAACCAAATTACAATTTTCTTGTCTAAGGGTTTTTTCTTCACTGCCTCCTCTACCATATTCCGAACACCACCAGTCCACCGCACTCAATGCCTCTTCCATCGTCCTTTATTTCCATGTTCCTTGCTTCACAGTGATGAAATTGTCACCACTACAAACATCAACTCAATTTTAACTTATTTAAACGGGTAATAGTATATGGGAATCAATTAAGAAAATTTCATAATAGTTTGGGAACGTTTTAGAACAATTTGTAAAATGATGAATGAAACCTGTAATTTTGCTTAAAAGTGGGTACCAAATCTATCATTTTCTTGTTATATCATCATAAGGTATCTCAAAGTACTCTCTTTGATCTCTTATTTATGGCCCTTTTTTTGACATTTTTCCATAACATATTTGACCATCGATAATTTCAGTTCCATATGATAACGGATTATAAAATTTTACCTTTTAAAAATATAGGTTACGAAGAATCCAAAGACATCTTACATGATATCTGTTACCATATACAACAAAAGTTATTGGTGGTCAAATATTCCATAAAAAAATTGTGATTAAAGAGGGTCATAAATAAGGGACTAGATGGAGTATGTTATTGACGAAAATATGCTTAATACATGATCATTGCAATTTCTTCCTTCTCAAACACCATTTTTTAAATCATTTTTTTTTAAAGTGGTACTCCCTTCGCCCCAACTGAACTTCCACCGTTGCTTTTACCACGTTGTCCAAGAAACATATTTGACTATTAATATGTTTACCTACGTATAACAATGACAAATAAAAAAGTTGATATTTAGAAACTACTTGTTATGAGAAATTCAACTATATCATATACGATAATATTGTAGTTCATATAACTATTCAAATACTCGGTCAAATTTTGATGAAAAATAGTGTCAAAAAAACAAGAGTGCAAGTTCATCTAGGACGAAGGGAGTACATGTTATGTTATGGAAATATATTACTGCTTACAACCACTCATTCTGTCATAAATTAGACCTTGTTTCAGTGGTTATTCTACTCTTTCTATAATAGAGAGATCTAAAATTCAAGTCACACTCGTATCAAGAATTGGGAATTTAAACGTATATTTTTAATAGGAAACATCAAGCACCGTGGGACTGTGTTGGTGATTACCACTATGATTTTTCCAACTTGCAGGTGATCAATAAAAGTACGTTTATGGTGGTGGTTCATTAGTAGTGAAGTGGTTGGGTGTTCTCAGAAGAACGTTTCTAACTGTTTAAATGGTGGAGTTTCAAGTTTCACTAGGTTTTAATGGTGGTGTCTCCATACAAGTGATGCAGCGCTAGACATCCCTAACTATTCAAATGGATGGAGTTTTAAACTTCATTGGGTTTTAATAGATTCAAATGGTGGTGTCTCTTGTTTAGTCCTAGAGTTGGATTTTCGTACGCATCTTGGTTGATTGTAGAGAATATTTCCTTTAAAAAAACTCTCCCATTCTATCTTTTAGTTATCAATTCAGTTTTGTCACTCAATTTACTTTGTATAAATTCAATGCCAAAATTAATAGACACCTACACCAATGCTCAAGAAGTAAACTGCTCCCAAGATCACGAGTTCAAAATCTGACAGTCACAATGCAGAAATACTATGATATGTAGAAGTATGAGTTCAAAACTTGACGTCATGACTTGTGTTGTCACCAGGGGCGGAGCCAGAATATAATTCTGGTAGGGGCTGATCTATCAGTAAAAAAATTTCAATTTTTTCTCTTATCAGAGGGGGCTGATAATTTTTTAAAAAAATTACTGCTTAAATTTCCTGTAATTTTCGTCTTGGCAGGGGCTGGAGAGGGCATGAAGATCCGCCCCTGGTTGTCACCATCGTTTGGTGTTGGGGTGAGACTAGCTCTTGAGATGCCATAA
>JAULKJ010309745.1:0-11029 GCA_032355405.1 Rubia balearica | reverse complement strand
AGTTATAAAAGAAACACATACTATTTTACATTTGAAACACTTACAAGCAATGATTGAAACACCTATAAGTTGTATTTTAAGCACCAAGTTGTTTTCATAACAAACAAATTATAAAATAAGCACCTACAACCTAAATTTGAAGCACTTACAAGTGTTGATTGACAACACCCACGAGTTGTACTTTTAGCACCAAGATATTTTTATAGCACACACAAATTATAAAAGAAACACTCACTAGTTACACCTGAAACACTTACAAGCAACTATTGAATTACCTACGAGGTATAAGCACCGAGTTATTTTCGTTGGACAAGTAAGTTATAAAAGAAACGCATACTAGTTACATTTGAAGCACTTACAAGCGACGATTGAAGTACCTACGAGTTGTACTCTAAGCACCAAGTTATTTTTATAGCACCAAAAGTGTAATTATATTCATTCAAATGTAGAAAAGAAATAGGTTCAATACATTGATTTGCTTTACTACATTGATCTGCATGAGCTATCGAAGTGATGGAAATATTTTGTACAAACTTTACGAACCTATCAAGCTTTCCGTTAATGTCAATGGCAGAAGTTTATGAAAATGGGGTCATTGCATCGACATCTTTTTTCTCACTAAGCTCAAGGGCTCCAGCAATAATAGTCGTCTCATTGTGTTTCAATTCTCCACCTTTAGGGGCCTACCTTTTATTTTTATTTTTAAACTATAAAGGATCTCAAATTTTTTTACAGCAAATCTATGTAGCATTCTCAACATAGTATACACACAGAGCATCTTTACACTCCCCTTTCATTTAGACTTCCCATGTAATTTGTATATATAATCATTTACGGATCAATCAAATCGATAAGACACAAGCCCATGTATATAAGAAGAGGAGCAAAAATACAGAGAAGAGTTAATAGTCATGACTAATAAGTTTACTATCAGCTTTTCGCTCTCTCTGATATGCTTTGAAAATGTCCTTGCCCAGAATGATATTAAGGAAGTTCATTTCGGCCACTCCTAGCTAAGAGGGCAAGCGGAAGTTCAACACCCTTCCCAAACTTGGAAGCATCCTTAATTAGCTTGATGGTAATTAGAACAAGATAAATGAATCGTGCAGTGACAAATGTTAACCAATTCAGGATCCATTCTATCTTGACAATTTTGCTTCTTACATCATGAAAACCAGCCATCCTGCGCACCTCTCTCATATGCAAGAACAATGAATGCAACTCACAAATGAGAGTAAGAACAAGATAGTTGATGGCCACCTTCCGGTACAGCGCAAGAGTAAAGAAAATTAGTAAGACGAGATGATGAACTAGGATGGAAGGTAATAGAATATTAGATAAATTAGAATCAGGTTAAGAAAAAAATACATTTTCTGATTGGTTTTGTATGTATCCTTTTCCATATCTGATTCTATCTTGTATACCCTTTGTACTCACTATATATATGAATACACAAAACCACAATTATTTGTGGGTCTTACATTCTATCAGAAGGTATATTGTGCCACTATAAAGCCAATGTTGTAACATATCCCACTGGTCATAAGCAAAATAACTAGCAGAAATGTACAAAGCTACAGATGCCCCAGGCCATGTAATGTCAACCAACTGTGAGTGCTCAAAAATGCTATGATGCACGGGGACAGGAAACTGATTGCAGTTTTCGGTTGGGGACACTGTGGAGATGGGAACTGGGATGGAAACGGCATGGGGATGTCTCGGAAACGTCCCCGAAAAGCCATATTTGACCCAAAATAGAATCCGTTTCTCTGTTTTGCACCGTTACTCTATTTTGATATACCTTGTTTTCATGTTCGCTTTGTTGGCTTTGATTCTTGCTTATTTTTTTATCAGCTTTATCTCTTTGTTGAATACTTCTTAGTGCTTACTTTATTGGTTTCTGTGAAAGTGGACACTGGACAGAACATGTTTGCTTTAACTATTGTCCTTTTCTTTAATTTAACAATTGTCCTTTGCTTTAACGGTTTAACCATTGTCCTTTAGGCTTTATTTAATTATTTTTTTGTTTTTGTTTTTTTCCAGTAGATCAGATTCTTTCGTACAGATTCAAATTTTTGAATCAATGGATAAATATTCTTTTGCATCACCTTTGCTTTGTTTTATTTAGTTTTTATTTGAATATTTATTAGAGTTTGGAGTGCTATTTTTATTTTTCTTACAACTTATTAAATTGAGTTTGAATATATATATATATATATATTTTTATTTGATATTAAATTATGAAAATTTGAGTAAAAAGTAGCAACAATCATCTCATAAGTACTGAAACTACATATGCTTACATTTTGTTGAAGCAAATTTGATTAAACAGTAGAAAAAAATCATCTCACATGGATAAACTTCAACATAAAAAACTAAAAAAGAAGCCCATTAACCAAACTCATCAAACAGCTACCACAAGGAACATAAAGTGCCTCACAGGTCAAACTGAAGTGCAATGTAAGATGCTAAGCGCCGGAATAATTGATGATCACGTCTAACACATGAAATCCTCTGTTCGGTACATAGCGCACCTCCCACACACTAAATGATAAATAGGTCTGAGTCACACATCAACAATATTTCAAGAAAATGCATGCCTAAATTCATAACCTCTATACACCAGGGGTTAGGCAAGCGACCAAAGATAGAGGACCTAATAGCCAGAACCAAGAAACATTATGTAAAAATAGCAGTCACACATCATCGCTGGAGCATGAACATTCAGGTAGTGTCAACAAGATCGGCAACCATATGGGGCTAATCACCAGAGGTTGTTGAGTTCACAGAAGGGTTATCAAACTTCCATAAAAAAACACCTAGCCGAGATATACTCGGGACGATGCCTACTGGCATGGTAAATCTTTATACAATGAAGAAGATAACAAGTAAGATCCCTAAAAATCCTACACGAAAAGGAGAAACAGTTGTACACACATTTCATCAACACGTCCACGCTTAAAAAGAAAATCTACATGCGACATATAACATAACTTTCCATATAGACATACAGGGAATACAAAAGACCAACTACGGTACCTAACCAGAGTATATCCGTTCATAAACAAGTATATTGCGCTGATTCAAAACACAAAAACGTGAATCATTATATTGTAAAGAGCTGGGGAATATATAATTTTACCTCAATTCTTAATCTTGTTGCGGAGAGCTTGGGAATTCACCTCGTGTAAGCCTTGTGATTGAAGCTCAGAATCCTCAAAATTCTTATGTAAAGAAGGGCCCAAAATCTTCACAAAAAATATTTGTCGACACTTTTTTAAAATTTTCAATATGGCCAAACTTCCTTGAATGTTCCCTACGCTTCAGAACTCTGCACCCGAACATAAGGAAAAATGTTTGATATGGAGATTATGCGTACTGTCTAAAAGGGACACAAATCGAGGTAATCATCCCTCATTTTTATTAGTATTCCATTAATACCTTTACGATGAGAATTATGAGTATGATAATTTCCACCACATATAATCACACATATTTTTGGTTTTCTATGAAAAAAATAAAATAAAATTCCGTCCATCAATTTTTAAAAAGTGCTAGTACATGGTCTAGAGTAAATTGTAGATGATTACTAAGTATACAAGGGTTTATCGGAAGAACTTGTAGAAGTATCCATGGGATCAGGCCAGTTTCTTTATCACTCTCGGTTATTATAATTTCTACTAGGGATGACAAAGTTCCTTTCCTGGAAGATCAGAATCAATTTTGGCACAACCGGTGAACTTTTTACTCTTTGCACATAGGTCCCTCCAATAAAGTGGGAGAAATTAAAATACAATATTGGATATACCCTTATCTAATTCACATTTTCACGACCATGTTGTTATGATTTAGGTATCAACGGGTTAATGGAAGGGCCCGGAATCTTCACATGGATTATTTTACGATACTTTTTGAAAATTACACTATGGTCCATGTATGCAACATAGTAAGAACCTTGATTGGAATGAAACTAGAACCGACCTGCTACCAATCAGTCACCCAGAAAATTCAAGCGGAAACAAAAAATTTGAGCTGAAAATTTGAGCTAAAATTTCCCCCCAACCCTATTTCATCTCATTATTATTCAACACCATCCATTTCACACCTCCAATACACTTCCTCTAAACCCAACTCCCCAAGAGTCTTTCTATTCACACCAATACAATAATTAAAGTGCTCAATCAAATTGCTCCTCTCAAACCTCAAAATGTATCCGAGGATGGAGCATCTCCGAGTTCAAATTAATTGAGGTAGTTTTCCATCCATTCCATGTTCAGTTTTTCAATTTATTAGTGATTATATTTTTATATTGTTCATGGAACAGAGATTGAATGTTTTCATGAAGTATGGTGATTATGTTACATGTTATATAATATACAGTGTTTGTGTTTTTCAAAATAATATCATGTCTGTAAGTAGTGATAAAAAGGCTTAGTTTGTTCGTAAGAACAAACTTTGAATGTGCCACGTGGTCTAAGTCAATTGGCCCTTACGATACGTTACCAAACAAAGACCGAATTCGCACAAGTCTAGGAAATGCTTGAAATAACTATGAATGTCCAACTTCGGTCAGTACGTTGGTCAGAGCGACATCAATATCGCATGAATGAAATAACACACTAAAGCATATGAGTTTTGTTTTTCCGGTTGAGATTAATTTTGTCTACGTATAGCTATATTATGTGTATTTCATTTGGGGACTTCCCATTTCTAACATAAATTTTGTTACATGTGGATTGGTTGTAATAGGACAAAGAGAGTTATTGATGGACTTTCAGCATGTAGATGGATGGACTTGTAATTTTACTAATCGCCCTGACAGTGTCAATACCATACAACGTAGAAAATGAAGGTTCCATACCAATAATATTTCAATATCATATCAACCTTATGTATTTTAATAGTTTGTAACATATATTTGTAATATATGGGATAGTTGTGTGGGTTTTATCATGTGATTCCATTTCACATTAATTGAACAACAATTTATTGTTGTATGACATTTAACCATTTCATGAGTTATCAGATATTAAATAACATGTAGCGGCTAGGGATGAACGATTGTTTGTGTTATCAAATATAAATATTATTATATTGTACGAGAATCGATGTCTCCCCAATGATTCCGCAACGTTGCACACACATGTACGATAATGACACCTTACCAATGTCACACAAATGGGCATGTGTACTTTTTGTGCGACATCAGCCTATCTCAACAAAGTCGTATTGGTCATAGTTTCAAGTTAGCATGCACACGACATGACTTCCCCATAAGGCGCAATGTCAGTTACAACCGTCCGCGGCGTCGTTCTTATTAAGAACGATGTCGGCTTGCACGAAGTCGTAGCAATGGTCTCCCATTGTCTACCTTCTTTCTTTGGCCAACGTTGGCCTGAATGAAGTTGCATCAATAGTTTCCCATCGTCCGTCTCTTAGACTGATGTTGGTCACAAAACCTGCCGACATTGGTCCAAACTGAGGTAACAATACATGTTGACATCGCCCTGAATGAAATCGCAATAATGGTCTCCCATTTTCTTCCTTCTTTATTGGATGTCACAAAACCTTCCGACATCAGTCCTAAAACAAGGTAAATAATGTACTTTTTACTACGCCATTATTTACCTCTGTTTTTTGGGACTTAACACCACAGTAAAAAGTCTTGTAGAACCAAGGTAAAAGGTCCCATTTCTTGTAGTGTAAGACACAATCTTGACTTGGAAACTTGGGCTTGAACGAGTGAACAGATAGGTCTCGAATAACAACAATGATTATTTGTACACATTTTTTAAATTACATTGTGGCCCCAAATTTTATAAACACACCCTCCAACCTTTTTTTCCGCATCCCGTTGGGACCTTAGTTGAGATCGTACTTCATGTTGTGTACAGTCAACACATGAATGTTAGCTATATTCCTAAGCAATCTACATTTGTTATTGCAATTAGGTCCTTCTTGTTTTCGATTGGGTTAAGGCATTTTCCATCACTCCAAATTACACGAATTTTCATATTCTTGCCTAATTATGTATATAAGAAATAAATCACTTTCGTCGATGAAATGTGGCTAAGCACTAGTATATGTTCTTGAGTAAATTATAGTTGATTATTTCGAAGTAACAAAGTGAAATCATAATCACTTATGGATTTGTTTGTGTGCCCGACCCCTTAGAAATATTATGGTCTGTACTTGGAAAATATATTGGGGATGTATTGAGTACCATCCAATTTGAGTGAATATGAATTTTGAGTTACAAGTAAACTTTTTTTTTTTTTACCTTTTGCACTGAGATCTCTCCTAGAAAGTTGGAGGCGTCGAATCAAAATATTGGCGACCCCAAAATGCAATTCACCCAAACACAATCATGACTTGCTGATTTAGACATGAAAGAATGAACGGAGGGGCCTCGAATTAAAACAATGATTACTCGGATACTTTATTTTTGGAAATTACACCATGACCCCCAAATTTTACAAACAGACCCTACAACCCTTTTTTCGCATTCAGTTGGGACCTTAGTCTACATCATACTCCATGGTGTGCACAGTCAACCCATGAATGTTAATTACATTATGTAGGCCACCTACATTTGTTATTGCAATTAGGTCATTCTTATGTGCAATTGGGTTAAGGAATTTTCAATCGCTCTGAATTACACGAATTTTCATATTTTTGCCTAATTATGAAAATAAAAAAATAAATACTTTTCGTTGATGGAACGTGGAAAAAAGTTAGTATATGTTCTAGAGTAAATTATAGTTGATTACTTTAAGTAATAAAGTGAAATCGCAATTAGAGGATTTGTTTGTTCCCCAACCCTCGTAAATCTCCTGGTCCAAACTTGAAAAATACATTGGGGATGTATCGAGTACCCTCCTGTCCTAGCGGATTTGAATTTTAAGTTACGAGTAAACTTTTTTTTACCTTTTGCATTTAGATCCCTCCAAGAAACTTGGATGCATCGAATAACAAAATTGGAAACACTAAAATGCAATTCACCAAGAGACGATCGCGACTTACCAATTTGGGCCTAAACGGTTAACATGGGTGGCCTCAAATCAAAACAGTGATTAATTCTACAGATTTGTTTTTCTAAATTACATTGTGGCCCTCAATTTTACAACCATACCCTTCTAAACATTAATTATTGAACCATCTCTCCCAAAATCCACTTTTTACTCACCAAAAAAGGGTAGGTGAGCATTAAATACAATTCTAGCACCAGTATATTAATTATCATCTATACTAGAGCTAGCTATTTTCCCAACGACTGTCACCCACCAAAATTACTATTCCAGTTCATAAACACTAGTAATAGCACCGTTATACATCATTTATCCCAATACTAGTAGTGAAAAATTACCCAATCATACACTTTTTCTTCTTAGGCATGGCTGGCTAAGAGTCAGTCTAATAGGCTCTCCAGCAATATTTGGGGCCCAAATTGTTTTTGTTATTTTACTACGTAATTTTTAAAAAATAATTTTTATCGTGAATTTCATTATAACTACAATTATGTAAATGGTTTGTGGGATAATGGTAACATATTTATCTATAGTAATTTACATTTATATCTTCCATGTCGTATCCTAGTATTATAAAAATTACCATGATTGTTAATCCAAAAATTATGGATAATGAATTAGTAGTTATCTTTGATTTTCAATATTATGTTATCTAATCCTATCAAATCTTATTCTAATCAGAATAAAACTATATTTTTGAAAACCCTAATTGGACTGGGTCGAAAATATTAACTCTTCAAAAGCCCACATAACCGAGTTATTAGACTTAAATAAAATAATGTTACAATAGTTTACAATGATCACACCATCTCATTAAAAAAACCCAGTTGGAAAAAGAGTATAGTGTTCTTCATGACATCTTCAGTTAATTTACAAGGTTGAATAATTAATCCATGCCCTAGCCGACTTATTCTTGAAATCTTCATCATGAAGTTGATCCATCAAAGAATTCAATGCCACATCTCTAAGCTTTATTCTTGACCTTGTCATTGGTCCAACCATGTCATTTAAATGATCCCGAACAGAACCCTTGAATATTTGATCAAGTCGTGGAATGTCTTCATTTATGGTGGTAGTCGTCTTGACATCTCCATCACATTCATTCTACCCTAGGATATTATTCTCTTTTTGGACTGATTACAAACTTTGCGGTCCTAGTTTTTTTTATTATTGGTGAGTTGAACTCTTAAAAACATAGAAGATTTATTGATAAAAAATTTAAAAACCACAAAAATAAAAGTGAATTATTATTCCGAACCCCATTTATATCTTAAACTTCATGTGATAATATTTATCATACATGTCATCTTTCTTTTTATTCGGAACATTCATGTAGCAATTGATATTGTCTTCCTTTATGTCTAACTCTATTTTTGTGTAACGAAACTCATTAACCCCATTTAATATATATATAATTAAATTAATGTACATACAATTTATATCTTAAACCCCAGAGTACACAAACCGAAATGATTTGTGTACAATATTTGCACATATAGTATTACACAATAGTAGAATTTATATTGAAAAAACAATAAATTATTATTCTGAATCAAGCTTATTATCTTATAGATATATTTAAACTATTTATTAAATAATTACTATCTTGAACCCAAAAATGGCAAAACGTAATGATTTGTGTTTAATAGTCGCACATATACTGTACAGTAGTAGACTTATAGTGAAAAATAAATTTTAAAAAATAATAAATTGAAGACTGAGTTAATATTATTAAAATATCAAATTAAATATCTATTTTAAATGTCTTATAAAGTAAAACATAAACTAGTGCAATTTTGGCCATTGATGACGCAGTTGCACGTTGTTTTTTAATTTCTTGCTTGTATATTATTTATGTCTTAAACTCAATGTGATAAGATTTATCATACATGGAATCTTTCTTCTTATTCCCATTATTAATTTAGCAATTAATATAGCCTTCCTTTCTGTCTAACTCTATTTCTGTGCAACGAAACTCATTAAACCCATGTAATGTGGATATAATCAAATTAATGTATATACAATTTATATCTTAAACCCCAGAAGTGCAAAAATAGAAATGATTTGTGCACAATATTTTCATGTATAGTATTACACAATAGTAGACATAATACGTAAAAATAAATAATAAAAAATCACAATAACAAACAATGAATTCTTATTATAAACCCCATTTATATCTAAAATCCATGTCATAATCTTTATCATACATGACATCTTTATTTTTATTCACAACATTGATACCACTGTTAATATCGTCTTCCATTTTGTCTAACTCTATTTCTATGTAACAAAGCTCCCTCAATCTCCCTAACTTATCATCTTAAGAAAAGATGAAATGATGCTCATTTTGAAAACTTTCCTCTTTCATTACGAGATGATCAAGCATATTTTCCAAAAAAAATTCCTTTAAACTAAGCTTGTCTTCCTTTCTCTTCAAAAGGCTCTCCTATTTCATATCCCTCCAATTAAAAAAAATTCTCTTTGAAATCAGTGTTACTTCCCGTTCCAAAGGATATTAAGAAGGATGGTCTGAAGATATACTTACTCTTTTGTGATTCGGCTAGATATTACTAAAAGTCATGCAAACACTTGTGGTGAATTTTTAGCATATTCAATTTTCAATTTCAGGGAGGATACAAATTAATGAAGAGTCGTATTACTATAACCTATTTAGTCCTTGAGGAATTAACCCCATGTAATATAGATATAATCAAATTAATGTATATACCATTTATATCTTAGACCATAGAAATGCACAAACTTTAATTATTTGTGTACAATAGTTGCACGTATAGTATTACACATAGTAGATATATTGTGTCTGACTTCCTTACCGATCCACAGGTAAACAGGAAGTTGATGAGTTTGATCTAGTCTGCAAAATGCTAGATAGCAGAAGAAATTGGAGCAGAGGAGGCTGCAGGTTATTCTAGTGATAAAGTTTAGGATTCTAATTAAGAGGCAGAGGTTGCTGTAGAAGAGGCTGATGGTGGAGACAAAGAGACCTCGACGCAAATTCAGGAGTTGTGGGGAAGACTAAGGATAAGACTGAAGACATGGTGCACTCTTTGGATACGAATTAAAGAAAATGGCCATCAACGTCGTTGCTGCTGATGAGCCCGTTGACAAGCCCATAGCTACTAGAAGTGCGCAAGTCAAATCTAAGATGTCATAATCTGATAATGCTTCTTTGGATACAAATTAATACAAAAGAGGAAGATCTTTGCTGAAGGTGTTTTGTCGACCAATTCAGATGCTGGTGTCAAAAACCAGAAGTAAGAAGGCTAACCAAGTGTAGGATAACCGTATCCGTGTCTGATTACTGACATAGTTTATTTAGTATGTTGTTTATTAAAAACTGTCCATTTAGTCACTCATACATTCTAGTCTGGAATATTATTCTCTTTCTAGGGTTGATTGCAAACTCTGCGGTCCAATTTTGCTATTATTGGTGGGTTGAACTCCTGAAAAACATAGAACATTTATTGATATTTTTTTAAATCACAAAAATAAAAAGTGAATTATTATTCTGATGTGATAATATTGATCATATGGGAAGTCATCGCCGTACCTCTCAAATGTACTATTTTAAGCCCTAAAGTTCTCTTAACTACAATTAAGTAGATAATGGCAAGTAGGGATCGGAGACAAAGGATTTTTCTAAGCGTTAGCTCATATAATGGTAAATAATATACTATATATAAAGATATACATACATATTAAAGCTTGTAAAAGAGGAGGTTTTTGGTTTTTTTCTATGTTATCAATTTAAAAACAAGTTAAACTAGAAAACCATACAAATCTACTAAATAAGCAACAATTACTACAATGAGTTTAAACTCGAATTATGGGATCTTGGGTGCAATTGATTTATACTTCCAAGCCTATTATCTATCATTGAATATATAACCTATTCAACACTTTACTACTTGTTGTGAAGATAAATCTTCTACCCTTCTTTGATAGTAGTTTACAAGAGTGAATTCGACATCTCTCGC
>JAULKJ010309734.1:0-11029 GCA_032355405.1 Rubia balearica | reverse complement strand
TGCAGGAATTCCAGGACGAACCAAAGGGTTTCACCTAAGCACCAACTAGGTTAGCTCTGAGGATCGAATTTGATTGGGGATTTATGAATTTGGTTTGAGATAGAACTGATTTGCTGACTTCATGGCAGCCTTGCTTTTTGTAAATTTATTTAGATAGTTGACTTCACAACCTCTCTACTTCAAAGTCTTCGAAAACGTGGGAAACTAGCGAGTACTCCTTTCCTTCGGAACCTTCTTTATGCTTTGACCATGTATTGAGTTACACGAATTCTACTCGAAAATAAAATAATCGAAAATAAAATAATCGAAAATGCCCTTGTGTCTAGGCCTGAAACGAGAGATTGATTTTGAGTGAAATATTTTGGTAACTGAGTGAGTCTAAAAAAGTTCTAAGATTTTCCTCGTGTTTCTGTGCAAGACGTCCTGAGTAAAAGCAACCGTCCGTACAGAATGCGTAGTTATCATAATTATGATAAATTCTGAAACAATGCATCTTTCCACTCCCACACTCAATGTACCACTGATATCATCCTTATCATTTCCATCAAAGAGAAGTTAGGCGATACGCACCACCAAATCAGATTTATAATAAACTCTGAAATGATATATCTTTCCATACCAAAATAAGACCTGTTAGTCATAAGAATTCTGACCAGCACAATTTTAATACTTATCCTAAAACTGTAACCTTGTATACAGTTTACATAAGTGTGCACTCTGCACCATCAAACTTGTTATAATATCCCGAACTCACAACTACTCGAATCCAATTATACTTAAATAACTTGTGTTCCTAAAAACACCAACAATCCTCCCCAATTTAAATATTATCCTTGATTCGGAAAATCCAACAACCAAACCAAACACGTGCATGAAAATATCTTGAAACTTGAATTCTCACCTTAATGAACTATACATTCCAAATATTCGAGAACCAGGGTGTCTTTAAAGATTGAACCCTTCAACCCATTTGAACACTTGAAGATAATCCACACACAAATTCAAAATACAACTCAAAATATATATAAAAAAATCTGACACTATACAAGCCACGTGTCCCTATCCATTCATGAGTACATTCAAAGACAAGCTGAGCTTCTTGAAGAGGCTACACTTCACACTTCATATAGATGAATCCTTTTAATCGTACTCCTGTAAATGTACTTTGTCAAAAGACCCAAGAAGATAAACTTCAACCTAACTTTTCAGGTCCAAACATATTACCTTCGGGATATGAAAACATATGTATCAATCTCAAACAATAGGTCTTCCATGTTAAATTTTACTCTAACGTTGTATCAGAGCAAAATTGGGTATCCCATAATCAAACATTTAAATAGCCTTTAAACTCATCCCGATCACCGACTTGCTTACCAAGTCCCTAGCTAGTTCCTTCATCAAGTGATCTTCTAGATTCTGTTTAGATTTTACAAATTCAACTGAAATCACACTATGAGTTATTAATTCACGAATCGCATTATGCCTAATGCCCAAGTGTCTATATTTTCCATTATAAACTTCACTAGAAGCCTTAGATAGACTATTTGTACTATTATAATGAATAAAATAGGTGAAATCGGCTTATGTAACAACGGAATTTCATATACCATATTTCGTAACCATTCCGCCTCCTTACCGGCTGCTGCTTGAGCTATAAATTCTAATTTCATTGTGGAGTTAGTTATACAAGTTTTCTTTTTAGAAGCCTATGAAATGGAACCTCCACCAAGCAAGAATACCCAGCCAGTTGTAGAAGAATGATCTTCTGTATTTGTTATCCAACTAGCATCTGAATAACTTTCTAAACTCGAAGGAAATCCAATATAGCACAAACCATAATTCATGGTTTTCCTTAGGTACTTAAGTACATGCCTAACTGCTTGCCAATGATGTGTGCTGGGTTACTTGTGTACCTACCCAATTTGACAACCGCAAAAGCGATATCCGATCTTATACTTATCATGGCATACATCAAGCAACAATTACTTTTGACTACTCAAGTTGTGATACCAATTTACCCTTATTAGGCATAAGCTTCACACTCGAATCCATTGGAGAGCTTACCGGGGGAACAGTTCTCACAATTGAATTTCTTAAGTACATGTCAAAACTTGGTGACAAGAATGCCTTCGTAAGGTCAACTTGGTTCTGATTTGTGCCGAATATCAGCATCTCGTCCACATATAGACAAATGATAACTCCATTTTTAGAACTATGAAATTTTCTATACAATATTTGTTAGACTGGTTTAACTCATAGCTATTCAGAAAAAAACCTCATCAAACTTATGATGCCGTTGTTTAGGAGCTTGTTTTAGCTCATACAATGATTTGACAATTTACAAACCTTATGCTCATTTTTAGGCATAAAAAAGCCTTCAGGTTGTTTCATTTAAACCCCTCTTCTAAATCTCCATTTTAGAACGCACTTTTGACATCTATTTGATGGGTCACTAGGTTGTTAATATCCGCCAATGCAATCAACAACCTAATAGTGAAGATCCGACAAACTGGGGCATATGCAAAAATATTCCATTACAATAATATCTGAATCCTACAAACACACCAAAATTCGATAATATAAACTTATCAAATTTATACACTTGCTTATAGCCACATAGATAAAATACCACCATAAACTAAGTTCTTTCTAATTCTGGATACATGTAGCACATATTTTAAATGAAAATTTTCCCAGAATTAAATTCCCAAAAAAACCAAGAATAATGGCGGTAGATTCGTTTCCCATATGAAGAATAGAACCATCGTTAGCCGGTTTAATGACTTGAACTACCCATGGTCCTTGCGAACATGTTTGGTTGCACCAGAATCTATCCACCATGCAATTTCATCATCATGTGCATAAAATACTTCAGAAATTAATAGCACATAATTCTCAACCGAATTTAGACCATAATTAACATTCAGACCTTTATGAGGAGTATGACCTTAGTTATTAGACCCTTGCCCAGAATGATTTGATGTCACTTCTTTCTCGCTCTTTTTGACACGACAATCACGTTTGAAGTGTCATGTCTTGCCACAAATCCAACATGCACCCTTAGGCTTCTTGTTGGACTCTTTGCTAGTGTTGTTAAATGTGCGCTTCTTTCCTTTTTCTTCTTATAACTTCACCCTCTTCCATCATACTATATGAAGAGAGTCCCACAATCAATTTATCTTTGGACTTATCATTTCCCGCGCCCTTGGAGTTTCCTCTATACACAAATGGCTTTCGAGTTGAACAATAGTCAATTCTTCCTTTTTGTACTTACACATGTGCTTGAAATTCTTCCATTAAGGTGGAAGCTTGTCAGTTATACTTGACACAAGAATAAATTCATCCATTCCTAGTTTGTGTTGTGAAAATTTTCCTAAAGTCAGGAGCAATTCATTGTACTGCTTCATAACAGGCCTGGAGTCTGACATCTTGTAATTCATAGGATTACCGACAAGGAACTTCTTACTAGAAACATCCTTACCCATGTATTTTGACTCTAAGGAATTCTACAACTATTTTGTAGTTTCAACATTTTGATGAACATCAAGGAATGATTCAGACATACCATTCAAGATGTGACCACGACAGATGTAGCCATCATTTTCCCATTTGTTTCTATGACGAGCTTCTTCCAATGGTTCAGGATCTGATGGTTCTGTCATTGGAGTAGACAAAACATATGCCACTTTCAGAGTTGTAAGGAGGAAAGACATCTTCTTCTGCCATCTACGAAAATCAACACCTTAAAAACTTCTCTCATCACGTATGACTGCCATGTCTCGTACGGTA
Source organism: Rubia balearica (assembly GCA_032355405.1). Lineage (NCBI taxonomy): Eukaryota > Viridiplantae > Streptophyta > Magnoliopsida > Gentianales > Rubiaceae > Rubia > Rubia balearica. The sequence continues at coordinate 7,240 of JAULKJ010309734.1, read as the reverse complement.
AAGAATTACTCTTTAAGAATGTTGTAACAAACAAATTGAAATGTGTTCCAATGACATGGTAATTTTACTTGTGGAAGAAGTAGGAGTAAATTCATAAAGCTGCATGCCGGTAAGATTTATAAATGTTATGTGATTGTTGAACTTTGGTGTAATGAAACTTGGATATCGATTTGAGTCGCGTTAACATACATTTTCCTTAAGGAGTAATTACACCCGATTACCACCTTGGGTAACATATGCCCCTTTCATAGTTGTAAGGAGGAAAGGCATCGTCTTCTGCCATCTATGGAAATCAACACCTTAAAACTTCTCCCATCACGTACGACTGCCTTGTCTCGTACGGTAAAGAATTACTCTTTAAGAATATTGTAACAAACAAATAGAAATGTATTCTAATGAAACGGTAATTTTACTTGTGGAAGAAGTAGGAGTAAATTTATAAAGCTGTATGCTGGTAAAATTTATAAATGTTATGTGATTGTTGAACTTTAGTGTAATGAAACTTTGATATTGATTTGAGTCGCGTTAGCATACGCTTTTCTTAAAGAGTAATTCGACTCGATTACTGCCTTGGGTTACACGAATTCTCCTTGAGGATAAAACAATTGAAAATGCCCTCCTGTTCTAGGCCTGAAACAAGAGAAAGGTTTTGAGTGAAGTATTTATTAGAATCATGGACTTCTATAATTAAACTAATTGGTACTATGAAGGGCTGGCCCATGATCTTATATATTGAGTCATAAAACCAATTGATTTTCGAGTAAGTTTGAGAAAATTTTAAAATTTTCACTTGTGTTTCCGTGCATGCATACATATATTTATATAGGAGATGTCCTGAGCAGATGCAACAGTTCATATAGAATACATAGTTCTCCGAATTATGATGAGTTCTGCAACAATGCATATTTCCACTCCTACATTCAATGTACTGTGATATCATCCTTATCATTTCCATCATACAGAAGTTAGGAATTAAGCACCACAAAAACAGAGTTATAATAAACTCTGAAATGATACATCATTCCACGCCAAAATAAGACATGTTAGTCATCAGAATTCTGATACTTATCCTAAAAGTGTAAACTTGTAGATAGTTTATGCAAGTGTGCACTCTGTACTGCCAAAATTGTTTTAACATCCCAACCTAAAAAATAATCGAATATAATCATACTTAAATAGCTTGTGTTTCTTAAAATACCAACAGTTTATCAGACGGATTAAAAAGGAAAGTATATATTTTATTGTTATTCGGAGGGAGTATTCAATAATATGGTTTTTAAATTTTGATTTTTTATTTCATATAATCCCATCATCTCCCAATAAACTTGAAAATAAATCCTTCCAATCCCCTTATTAGGAGTGGAAAAATAAATTTGTAATCTGCAGGTCAAACGGGTTATCTATTTTAAAACATGTAAAAATATAGGTAAAATGAGTATCCTAGGGGAATTTTTACCTTGGGTTTTTGTCTATAATGAACTAATGTAAATAGTGGCAGAGTAAAATATCCACTTTATACCGTGGTTCATAACTTAGGCAAAAGGTATTTTTACCCCGATTTTTTTCTGGAAAACCGAGATAAAAAGCTATTTAACCGAAACCAGGACCGAATGTGATTCAACATAGGTTGGTTAATGGTATGGTCGATGATGATTAAGACCGACTTCGGTCTAATCGAATGCGCCAGCAACGTCGCTCTATAATATCTTATGGTTGGCCAACTCGAATGCGTGAGCAATATCGGTTATTTTTATCGATGATGTCGGTTTTCCATCAAATTGAACGATGTCAAATGTTTGAACATGCGCTACCGGCATGTACGATGTCGATCGTGTAGCTATATGGCGTCGGTAGTGTAGTTAATGTGAATTGACATGCGCTACCGGCATGTACGATGTCTTTCGTAAATTGACATGTTGACCCAAAGGTTCGACCTTTAGACTTATTATGCTGACTTTTCCTTGACTTCTTTCGTAAATTGACATGAATGCCCAAAGGTTCGACCTTTAGTCTTGTTAGGTCAACTATAGCTTGAATTCTCTAGTAAATTGACATACATACCCAAAAGTTTGACTTTTAGTCTTGTTAGGACAACCGTGGCTTGACTTGTTTTTGTAAATTGACATAAATACCCAAAGGTTTGACCTTTAGTCGTGTTAGGTCGACTATGGGTTGACTTCTTTAGTAAATTAACATTGATGGCCAAAGGCAGGTTAGGTTAACCATTGGTTTACTTATTTTGTCAATTGATATAGATACCCATAGGTTCAAACTTTAGTCTTGTAAGGTCAATTGTGGGTTAACTCTCATTTCAATGATTGACATACATGCCTAAAGTTTTGATCTTTACTCGTGCTAGGTCGACCGTGGTTTGACTTCTTTCACAACATTCCATAGATGCCCAAAGGTTCGACCATTAGTCTTTTTGGTTCAACCTTTTGTTAACTTCTTTCGTAAATTGACATTGTTGCTGAAAGGTTCAACCTTTAGTCTTGTTAGTTAGACCACTGGTTGGCTTCTTTTGTAAATTGACATAGTTGACCAAAGGTTCAACCTTTAGTCTTATTAAGTCATATTAAATAGAGTATGGCGCTTGATTTAATATTATTTTGTTGGGAACCATATTGACCAATTTAAATATTCATGTTAGGCGGGGAAAAATAATTGTTAAAGCCAGAAATGTTTGGGCTTATTCACTGGCCTATTTTCTTATGCTAGTGGGCAAAATAAATGTGGGCCCAGACTGAATATGACCGATGTCGGTCATCAGTTTGTATTCCTCTCGGTCTAATCGATATGATGCCAAACAATACACGTTCAAGGTGGATTTCCTCATGAATCAAAATGACATCATTTCATGGAAAGTGTGTGTGTATATATATATTTAAGTCAGCCTCAAAATTAGTTTGAACTTTTAATTTTCCCTTAAATTCCAAAGGGTTCCCATGTTCTAAATTTCATTTAGGTTCTAAATTCCAACTTGAATCACTTCCATGTTCTCTGGCTTTTTGTTAAATTGTATTCATAATTTGTATAGAATAGAGGTTTGTGAACTTTGTTTTTTATGTCAAATTCATGTTGTGATTGCTCTTGAATGATAATATCAATTTATTTTTTATGTGTGTTAGAGTCATTATATATGTCATTCTATTTTTAGGATTTCCATATTCATGCAGCGTAGTTTGATTGTCGGTTACTAGTTGGTCATACAGACTTTTAATCAACATCGGCCATTCCAGTCAGCTATTCATAGTGGTTTAGGATTTTATTTTGAATGCAGCATTCGTGGCTTTTCTGATAACATTCGGTCTCACCGACGTGTAATCAATGTCAAACTTTCCTGTCAGTCACTCATAGTGATTTAGTGTCGGTCAGGATTCAGTTGTGGTGTTGCTTAAACAATTGCAGGCTAACGTCATATGTTTATATTGGTCATGAATCTATTTACGATTGACATTATTTGCGACTTTGGTCACGTGGTGTCATTCTACACAACATCATTTGTGAACCACGGTCGAGTCGCACACTATCAGTTTCCTTATAAATCTGAATGACTTGTCATATTATAGACAATTCCAAAGGAAGAGTTCTTTTCGCTCTCAACTTACTTGAAGGAGTCTAAAACGAGTAAAAACTTAAACCCTAGTAGACATAGGCTTCTATATATTGTAGTAGAGAATTGAGCCTTGAAAAATGCCCAAAATAAGGCAAAATCCCTAGCAACTGCAAACGGCACAGATTGTGCAGCAGGGTACAGTCATGTTGGCTAGGGGTTGACATGGACCGTGTTTCCTGGCATGGCAGTGCCGGATGGGGCTGACACAATCCGTGCTACTTGGCACGACCATGCCAGCTGTGTGTTGTATGTACCATGTTAGCCGGCGCAGACCATCGCCTATGACCGCATTTTTTATATATGAAACTTGTACCTACGTCATTTGGTTCAGGCCATTGGTTGGAAGCACTTCTTGATCAGTTGAATGCGCGGGTTGTGTTGTGAGCCGTTTGTTGGGATTCATTGTCTTAGGAAAACCATGGCATGACCGTGTTGATCTTTGCACCCCCGTGGGATGGTCTTCAAATATTGGAAATGAAATGATATGGGCCATGTAGAAGTGCACGGTTAAAGCATTTATTAGACTAAACTTAGAACAAACAACATTCAAGATTCAATATTTCATTGCTACCTTAGGACAAATATGATAACAAACAACATTAACATACTCATCTAGCAAGATTAACATCATTTACCCACAAGAAGTTCTAATTCCATGTTCTTGGATTTTGATGACAAAGGTGAGAAGAAATTGTACACTTTCCAATCACTTAATCATACAAACATTTGATATTCTCAAACAACTCATAACATAAATGAAGTAAACAAAAACATTAATGACACAATAAATACTTCACAACCAATACTCATGAAAGAGTAAACATAGAGTCATACTACATGAGTTTTAAAGCTTCAAACAATTGCTCCCAAGTGATAAGTTTAGCTAACAAAAATCATACTAACATTCATGGACAAATTCATACATAAACAAAGAGAGAAAGGATGAAGAGAAATGAAGATCTGGGGTTTTAAGAGGAGTATTTTCGGCTAAGACATGTCTTAGAATGAAGATAAGGTAAAGGGGTATTTATAGTCCACAAATAGGTGCATGTCCCGGCTAATAGGTGCATGTCCTGGCTAAGACACTGGTGGAAAATAGGTGCATGTCTCTGACACTGGTGGCATGCATGGATATATTTGTTTGCATCATCCAACTTCGTTGATCAATAATACCCAACAAAAATTAACCTCTTGGAATAGAAAGATCTCCTCAGTGACTACTACAAATTCCCTCATGAAGTTCTCTAATCAATTAACCAGCACCGTAAGGAGTAACGCATCGAAGTAAGATCTGTGTGTGGCCTCTCCGACCAAAAATGTCATCATGTATAACACACCTCGGGGCTTTAAGGAAAATCTTCCTGGCTTCGAAAACCCCTTCTGGAAAAATCCCATCTTAAAGATAACTGATAATCGGGGTCATCTACAACTCTCCTTCTTTGGTCGCCATTACTTTTCTATCTTCGAAGCTCCACTTGATCAAGGTTTCCATCAATAACTGTTTCCGCGATAGCACCTCCAGAATTGAAAAAGCCATCTTTCTCAGAGCATATATCTTGTAGTTTTTCTCCCATGGTACTTGGGTCAGGGTATGTGATCAAAAACACCTAAAAAAGGGCTTCACTACCTCTAGATAGCGCTGCAAGATACACTCTCTAGCCTTGTATTCCCCATTAACCTGCTGAATCACAATCTGTGAATCACTGAACATCCCCAAGTTTTCAACCTTTATCTATTTAGCCAATCAAAACCTTGTAATCAAAGCCTCATTCTAAGCCTCATTATTCGTAACCTGAAACATGAAATGCAGGTCATAAGCGAAGTCTGTGCCATCGAGGCTAGTGAGCAACACTCCAGCTCCACTTCCCCCCTGAGTGCAAAGATTCATCCCCAAACAGTTACTATACCCCTATGCTCGAAGCTTCGTCACTTGTCTCTATTGGTTATGTTATCTCTACTATAAATTTTGCAAGGGCCTGACCCTTAATCAATGTTATGGGCTGAAGCTGAATATCATGCTCACCCAACTCAACCGCCCATTTAATTGTTCTCCCCAAGGTTTTAGGATTTAAACTTATCTACCTAATGGGATGGTTGGTGAGAAGCACTATTGTGTGGCCTTGAAAATATGGTCGCAATCTTTTGAGCAGCATAAACCAGGGCAAGAATAAACTTTTTAACAAAAGTGTACCGCGTCTCTGGGCCTTGCAATGCTCTACTCACAATGTATATGGGATGTTATCGTTTCTTTTTCTCCTTCACCAAAATTGCATTGATTTCCAAAGAAGAGGTGGAAATATAGAGATACAATATTTCCCATTTATCAGGTTTCATCAATGTAGGCCAAACTCGAAGATGCTCCTTCAATACTATTAAACCCTTCCACACTCCTCTGTCCATTCGAACCTTTTGCCTTCCGTTACACATCGATGAAAGGAAAATGTTTCTCTGCACCCTTTGATGGGAAACGACTCAGAGCTGCAAGACATACAGTTAGCCTTTCTCCTACTATCCTATTGATGACTTTAATATGTGATTAAAATGGTTCTCTTCATTCCTGTTTTGGTTTTCCATAGTTGATTTTGGGGTGGCTTCTCTTGATGTTCCGGTCTTTGACCACGAGACCTCGATCAACCCTGTTTCCAACATTAAAATTACTCATGTAAGGTTGAAAATTTCTACGATCGTTTCTTTGTTTCGAAGAGTCATCTCAAAATGGTCGTCGAAGGTTATAATTTTTGAGAAGGCATTCCCTTTCACATTATTCGATTCCCATCTTGAGGTGGGAGCAGTCATTCGTATGGTGACCATAATCCCTATGGTGCTCACAATACTTGTTTATAGTTTTCCTCATGGTAGCATCCCTATTTGCATCTCTCATCGGTGTAGGTACTCGAAATACACCTTAATGAATACTTTAAATTTCAGCTCGAGAACACTGCATGAGTGTGTACATTTTGAATCTTGACCTTGCTATCTCCATTGGAATTTTCCCTTGATACTCATTGGGCTTCACATGCTTCGCCATCATTCCTTATCTCTTATTTCTAGTCACCTAGTAGAACTTCGAATGTTGCTCCACTACCTTCTAAATCTGATGAAGCGTTCAAGGGATTTTTCGCCGTTAATTTTTTATACAACTCAGGTCCTCCATTCTTATCAAATACCCCTGGACAATCTCATTCTCCATTCCTTCAATGACTCTGGGAGGTCGTCGCCGTGCCTCTCAAAGATAGTATTTACAAGCCCTAATTGCGGCTATACTACTAGAAAGTAGATAGTATGGCAAGTCGGGGTCGTCCACAGAGAAGAGGGATATTTCCAAGCGTCTAAGCATGCAATGGTAAATATAGGCCTAGATATATATACACATAGATATATAAAAGCAAGTAAAAAGGGGGGTTTTGGGTTGGTTTCCTAAGTTATGAAAATAAAATAACACAAATAGCAAAGTTAAGTAACTAAGCTAATCATGCAGCAACCTACTAAAAAGAGTAAAAACTACAAATGACAAAGTCTTGGGGGCAATTGGTTTACATTTCTAGTTATCCTTTGATCATCGAATAATCATCCTATTTTTATGCATTAATCACATATTGTGGAGAACTTGTAAACACCTTTCGA
>JAULKJ010309724.1:0-11030 GCA_032355405.1 Rubia balearica | reverse complement strand
GCGTGAAAGGATCGCCGGGGCCGGGGGGAACGTTCTGCATTTATGTGTGAAGAGCAATCAACTGGAGGCTCTGAAGTGTGTGGTTCGGAACATTAACGATGGTGATTTTTTTAACCGCAAGGATGATGACGGGATGACCATTTTACATCTGGCCGTTCTGGATAACAAAATTGAGGTAAACACCTTCATCTTTTAATATTTTTGTGAATCAACTTCATACAAGAATAATTAAGACAGTATATTTTTAATTTTTAGAAGGCAACCCAGATTCGTTACACTAGTAGATTAGATAACTAATTATCTGTATGTTCCCTCTCGATTAGATGGAAGAATATTTTTTCTTCCTTCTAGGTTACTTTACCAAACATTTTACTATTTTAAGATATAACTCTATACATTTTTAAAAATTATCATTATAATATGATATGAAAATATAAATTGAAGTAATATTTATTGGATAAACTTAAAAAGATGCAGCATGATTGCATTTTGTAGTCAAAATTTGATAATTTTTATTGAAAAAAATAGTTTGATGAAGTAAATTCTAACGGGAATAAAATACACTTTAATGGAGTTTTACTTTTTACTCTCAACATACATTTTTACTACCATATTATATTTTGATGACAACAAACAGTAAAACAACTCTCCATAAATAAATTAATTAATTAATTTACTTTCATTATCTTACACATATTGCTTGATACATTCAGTGTTGTCTACACGTGTGTCCACTTTATTATCAATCATAGAGAAACATGTCTATATTATCAATCATAGAGAAACATGTAAAAGTACAAGACATATAATTGAAGAGTTATGGACCTGGTCACTGTTGAGTGTTTTGATGAGAATGTAGCGTTATGGCCTATGGGTGCTGTACTTTAAAAATAGTTGACTAGTCAACAATATTTAGCAAGCTTATATTCAATTGAAGAACAATAATACAACTTAGGCCCTGTCCAGTCATGTTTAATTTCATCACATTTTATCATCAATAAACTAAATTTAACGCTAATAAAATTAAATTTAACATCAAATTTGGCATATTACTCGTGTGATGAGGTTTAAAAACTATTACAGCATCCATTGCTTGTGATGCTAAATTGACTAGCATTCATGACATATTTAAGTATGTCTCTTGCAAAACTCTCTTATGGTAAAACCATGAATAAACTACAAACAGAGGAAACGTAAAATACGAGCCATGTATTTTAGGGATTAGGGTATAGTTTATATTTTTTTGAGGTCAATTTCAAATTCCGCACTGAAAATCAAGGACTAAAGTTGCAAATTAGGCTCTCATTCATGGCCGACAATGGATCTCCAGCCCCGATTCATGGACAGATGAAGTGCAACCGCACCGATAACAAGCAGTTATTGCAATAGGGTTCGTCGAATGCTGCCGATGAGATAGTTACAACACAACAGCGTCGGGTTGGGGAAGGGTCTAAGTCGGGGCAATGCGAAGCCACTAGTCGAAATCAGGTTTGGGCTGAATATATTCATTCGCTTTGGTTGATTTCTGATTAGATTTAATGCCTAAAACTCATATTTAACTAGTAGCACAATAAGTTAAAAATAGGTCAATATACAAATATAACCCTATATACTTGAGTAAGTGCCAATATAACTCTCACATAATGGAAACTTAAAAAATAACCCTAACTAGTTGATTAAAGTGCCAATATAACCCTCTGGTGAAAATTTTGACATTAACTCAATATAAAATGATCAAAGTGCCCTTTTGGCCCAAAACAGAAAATGTGTTGACAGTTATACCCTTACTACAGTCGTTGTTGCTCTGCTGCCGCCACAGGGCTGCCGCTGCGCCACCAAACCCACCACCACTAGATCCTAAACCATCCCTGCCACCTTGCCCCTTTAGCCTTACTCGACCCCACCCAGTCCCACAACCCAGCTCCACCACCAGCCACGCCACCCAGCTCTACCACAGCTCTGCTACCCAGCCCCGTTCCCCCCCACTACAACAACCCACTCACCACCCTGATCAACCACCACAAAAAACCTTTAAAATGCTGGATCTGCTCAGCCTCAATCGCTGTGACTCTTTCCTAGGAATGCGTCGTTGTCATCTGGCAGCACATTAGTTTTCTGTCGGGGACCACGACAACAGGCGACAGAGATGGCAAAGAGGTTGGCGTAAGCCGCGACAATAAGCAACTGAGACGGCGAAGTAGGTGGCAACAAAAGAAGAATAATAGGTTTGGGGGGTAAAATAGTAATTTCGCTCTTTTAAAAAAAATCAGAGGGCTAAAATAGTCTTTTCACCTAATAAGAATGGGTACGTTTGCACTTCCACTTACTTTCTAGGGCTATATTGGTACCATCAATTATGAAAAGGTTGTATTGCCACTTATGTGAATTATATAGGTTATATAAAAAAATTCTCCTAAAAATAAATTAAAGCTTATCAAATAAAATACACATCAAATTAAAATAAGTTTAACATCAAATAAAAAATTTAAAAAATACTATTCCCTCTATCCCAGCTAGATTTGCAGCAAGAGAAAGAGGGAGTAAAATTTTTGGACATGTCAAATAAAAAATAACACCCCCAACCATTGCCCACACCAACCTCCTCACCACTACCACCTCTCCCTTCATGTGCCTTCATCTCCTCCAGCTGCGACCACTGCATCACCTCCCATAATTTTCCTTTACTCCTTCATCTACTACCTACCAAAAACTACTACCACTATATAGTCCGCTGCCACAATCGCACAAATCACCTTGCCACCCTTGCAGCTTCCGCCACTACCACCTCATCACACTGCAACTTTCACCACTCACTATTACAAAAGAGAGCTATCGTAACATTTTTCTTGTAACACTTATTTAAAATGTTACAATAAGTTATAAAGTGTTACTTAAACCTTTAAAAAGTGTTATATAAATCTTGAAAAGTGTTACCTCGAGTTTCGTTCAAGTAACGGATTCTAGGCGTTAGATGTAATGCAACATCACCAAAGGTAATATTTATAAAAGTGTTGCAACGAGTATTTTAATGTTAAAGAATAAAATCATAAAATAGTAAAAGTAACCTCCTATACCGATTTTTGGAACTTTCATTTTAAAGAAGAACCGTCCAAAGCTTTTTGTAATGAGTCGCTACGAAAAAATCAAGGTTTAAGCTACAAATTAGAAAAAATTAAGATAAAATTTTTGGCTTGCATTAATCAAGTCATAAACTTATGACTACTGCACGTTGCATAATAAAGTTTTAATATTATTAGGTAATATTCACATAATATTGGTTAATAGTAAATATTGTAACTAAAAATTTTCCCCTTTTTATAATTCTAAATCAACCTTATCTTTCCACATGTCTGTGTAATAAGGAAATAAGAAACTCTTTCCCTTGTAGGGAAATGTTATAAATGGTAGTTATCTTATATAATTAGTTTCCTTGTACGTTAGGTTAGATAGTAATTTCCTCATAAACTTTAGAATCCTATTCGTGTTAGACTTTGATTTGTTATAGCACTATATATTATAATCATCATCATTGATGAGGTGGGTCGTTGATGTAACATCAATGCACCATTATAAAGTCATTTATATTTTATCACTATGGAAATGTGATACTTCCCAAAATTTTACATTTTACTTCCCAAAATTTTACATTTTATGATTTTATAAAATAAATTTAAAGTAAAATAGCTAGAAAATGTCACAAAACAAGATATCCAACTGCTTCTAGCCATTCTGTAAAAAAATAATTCACTCTCTCACCCTCTGTTTAAGATTGGTAAGATTGTGACTTTTCGTTTTTTTGTATGTTTCACTCGAAGGGTTCATACTTTTTTATTTGGACTGAAATTTATAATTAAAATTTGATCAACTTATTTTAAATTCTTACCGTCCCTATCACATCAGCATAAATAAATGTTTGTGCAAACAAAAAAAACCTTGTACTAAGATGATGGGAGGATATTAAATCTGACATACTAATTTTTTTAGTAACATGCAGACTATCAAATTTTTGCTGGAAAAGGGCATGGTAGGAGTGAATGCAAAGAATGCAAACGGTAGCACAGCATTAGACCTTGTCCAACGAGAAAGCAACTCAGAAATCACCCAAATGCTTCAACATGCCGGAGCCAAACGCGGCCATGACTCTTCTGATTCTGGAAACAAGCCAGAATGGCTATCCAGGAAAAGGGACGCAATAATGGTCGTCGCATCGCTCATAGCAACAATGGCGTTCCAAGTCGGTGTGAATCCTCCGGGCGGCGTTTGGCAGGACGACAAACCAGATCATGTTGCAGGAACCGCGGTGATGGCAGACAAGCACCCGGATTACTACAAGAACTTCATCAGGGCTAACACGGTGGCCTTCGTGTTATCCCTCAGCACAATCTTGTTCCTGATCAGCGGTCTGCCGTTCAAAAACAGGCTGTTTTTGTGGGCTTTGATGGTCATTATGTGGCTCACCATCACTGCCATAGCTATAACTTATGGCATAGCGATCGTAATTGTGACGCCCAAGGCTTCTAGCAGGCAGTTGAGCCGTGTGATCGAGACCGCGGTACTTGTTTGGTGTGGGGTGATGTCCCTGTTGCTGTTGGGGAACACTGTTCGGTTGATCAATCGGTGGCTCAAACGAACTCACGGCGTTGATATGTTGAAGAAGATGGGTGGGTATATTGGGTGTTCGGACACTGAAGTGGAGAGTAATAAGAAGCAAGCAACTCTTCAAGCAATACAATGTCAAAGTGTGTAGGGTATTTGTCTAGCAAAAGAAAAGGGCAATAAAATTTGGGGATGTGTAACACTTTGAGGTCTATGGTGTGTAATAGATTTGCACATTAAAATCGGATAAATATATTTGAATCTAGTGAAAAAATTTATATGTGAGGATTTTGTATGTGGAGAGATGAGCATCCAATGAGATTTCAACAAGTGTAAAATTTAAGTGGAGAAAAATAAGCAAGTATTTAATTGTAATCTTTAATTAACACTTGTTAAAAACTTATTGGACTCTCACCTCCCCACATACAAAACCCCCACATATAAAATTTTATGTGAATCAAGTACTAAACGTTTTCGAAAACAATATATAGCATACTACCAAGCAGAGGTGTTAATTCAAGTCATCGGGTTGGAAATGGTTCGGGTTGAAACAGGTCGGGTTCACTACTACAAACTAAACCTATTGTAACACTTTGAAAATGTTGTTTTAAGTGCTAAAAATGTTTAGTTGGACCTATTACAACAATTTTGCAAATATTACCTTAGGTGGTGTTGCATTAGATCTATGCAACACTTTTCAAGATTTAGGTAGTAACATTTTCCAAAGGTTTAAATAACCCTTTATAAGCTATTGTTTAACAAGTGCTACTAGAAAAGTGTTACGTTAGCTCTAATTTATAGTGGTTGAAACGTGTCGATTTCTATTTGCCAGGTTGGGTCGGGTTATTATCAGGTTACTATCGTGTAATTTTTATACTTGGGTTAGGTCAGATTGGAATATTATCGAGTTGGATCGGGTCAAGTTATTTTCAGGTCGGGTTACTGTCGTATCATTTTTTGTACTTGAGTTTTGTTCCTGTCGGATCATGTCAGCTATTTTTATAATGTTTCATAGGGATCCGTGTATATTTCGGGTTAGTTTATTTTGGATAAGGTTATTATGCTACTCGATTAAATTCGGGTTGGTTTATGTTATGCAAATATACCCAAATTTCACTACTACAGTGTAAACTGAAGGAATTCAGGCGTTGATCTAATCTAAAAAAAGAAAAATACTCATACCACATTACACCCCCTAATGTTTATCTTCTTCTTCGAACACTTGTAAGAACCTCATACGAGACCCATTCGCGAGCTTCGTCTAATCTAGCTCGTCCTCTCGAATCTAGGTTTGACACTCGTGTCACCGGCAAAAATCACGGTCGAATAGGGTTGTTCGAATCCAAGTTCAAATTCCCTGGTCGTGGGCTAGAGAGAGGGGAAAGTTTCAGAGAGAATGTATGGATTGTGTGGTGGCAGGGAGGAAAACAAAGGAAGGGGAGGGGAGGTGGTGGCGTGTGGTGGGGGTTGTGGTAGATGACGAGAATTGGTTGTGTGGTGAAAGGGAGATAAGAAGGGGAGGAGAGGGATGGTCGTGGTGCAACGTGGGCTGTGGAGGCCAGAACCAAGTCGCCGGTGGCAGGGGCTGTGGTAACGAGAACTAGGAGAGGGGCGATGGTGGCTGTGGTGCGAGAATCAAGTCAGCAGAGGAGAGGAATTGGTTCTCATCAGTGAAATTGGTTCTCCGGCATCGACAGCGGTGAGGTGTAAGAAGATCCAAAATAATATATTCCATTAGTTTATTTTTTTAATTTTTAAAACCTAGGGTATAATTGTCATTTCATCAAATTCTGGCTAAATTGGCCGTTGACAAATTGGTCAACAAAATCCAGGGTTAGATTGACACTTTAAGGTTTTACAAGGTTATATTGGTAGTTTAGACCAAAATATAGGGTTACTAACACACTTTACCCTATATTTTTAAATATTCCTTTGCAAATTGAGTTTTGAAATCTACATTTAGTCGACTCTCTAATTCAAATTTCTAATTAGGCATCTCTCTTTATTTGACTATTATTTATTTTATTTATAAACTTATTCATGCTTGTGCATTTTCACCTTAACCTTGTGTATTGAGATTTTATATGATTTGACTTTACATTATCATATATGTAGTAATATGAATCTCGTTATGAAGACTGTGGGTGCGGAATTTTGAAGAACACTCTTTACGAGGGTTGAAGGAAGCACTGCCTTTCAATTGAAGACAATACAGACGAAATCTAATCAAGAACAAAACTTTCAAAAATTGGCTAACACAAGGGACAATTTCACACAAAAAGCAAGCACTAGTTGCATTAATTGTTCACTAAAATCTCGCAAGTTCTAGTCTCAAAATTTTGAAGGATAAACTCGCAAGTTTAAGGATACTCCCAAGCACAGAGTATTAAACTCAAAATTCTGCAATATAGGATGATAAAAGTTTCATTCAAAATGTTGAGAGCCTCCCCTGCTTATAAATTGTAATTCGGCCCCTTTATGAGAAAAGGAAAATAGAATTCAACTAGCTAGGATTTGATCTGAACTGTTTTTGGAAATCAAAATTCTAATCAAAATACATGTCCTAAACTACTAAGAAGCTTGGATGAACTATTCTTACGAGAATGGCCAGATTCATAGAATCATATCCTGTCAAATCTTATCTAAACTTATCCAATCTAATCTCATCAAATCTAATCTTCTACTATTACAAGAATTTTGAGATTACTCCTAACAAGAATACACTACCTCAGTAAAAGAAAACTCAGTGGGAAAAGAGTGTAGTGTTAATGCCCATAAACCCTAATCTCCAAAATACACTAAAAATCCCAATCAAATCCTAATTCCAAAATAGGTTTAGGAAACCCTAATTCGAAATCTATGTACAAATCTTCCAAGAGGGTTTGAAAATCTTGGGCTGCTCTTCATGTACTTGAACAATCAAAGCATTCAACGCTTCATCTCTAACTTTCTTCCATTCTCTTGACATCGGACCAATCAATTCACTTAGAGGATCTCTAACATAACCTTTGAAGCTTTGATCTAACTGAGGTACGATCCATGCGGGTGACATAGTCCGTGTAGTTGACACGATCTTTGCGAGAGGCATGGCCTATTCCAGAGGCACGGTCCGTGCTTCTGCTGGATTCATATCATGTTTGTAGACTCTTAATAAATAAAAATCCTACTTGTATAAATCTCCTTGCGAAGATTCTGGATGCAAATTTTTTGAAGAAGCAGTCTCCATCAGGTTGAACGAAGCACCCTCTTGAATTCAAGAAGATACAACTGACGTCTTTTAGAAAACACAACTTTAGATCTTCACTAGCACAAAGGTTGAAATCCCTAAACCTAAACACTGCACGAATTATTCACTAAAATCTCAGAACTTCTAGTCTCATAATTTTGAATGGTAAAACTCGCATGTTTTAAAGATTTCTCGCAAGCACTAGAGTAATAAACTCAAAATATGAATTATATGATTGATCAAAGTGTAATTAAATTCGTGTAAAGCCTTCCCTGTTTATAGGATTTAATTCGAATAGAAAACAGAAGAATAGAAGACAGAATTCAGCTAGGATTTGATCTCAGTCCTTGCTGAATTATGGAAACTACGTCTACATGTCCTAACACTACTAGGAAGTTTGGCCGAATTCTTCTAACAATAATGACCAAATTCATCGAAACTAATCTTATCTAATATTAACTAATCTTATCCAACATATTATAATACTTACGAAATTAAACCTATTGTTAATACACTACCACACTAAAAAAAATCAGTGGGAAAAAGAGTGTAGTGTTAATCTACCTAAAACCCCAATTTAAAAAATAATCTAATAGGTATTCAAACCCTAATTTCAAAATAGGGAATAGAAATAGGAAACCCTGAAACCCTAAATTCTTTAAAGAGTATTTCGGATTACTAGGCCCCTCTTCATGTATTGGAACAATCAAAGCATTCAACACCTCATCTCTAAGCTTCTTCTTGACTCTTGTCATTAGACCATTAAAATCACTTAGAGGATCTTTGACGTAACCTTTGAAGTTTTGATGCAATTCAATCATGGTCCATGTAGATGCGGGTAGCACAATCCTTGCGGATGCGGGTGACACAACCCATGCAGTTAGCACGATCCGTGCAGCTTCATCTTCTGGATTCATATCATCCTTTCCATGATCGAAAGGTTTCATTATCAAAATTTAATCATCTTCAAATGTATAAGGAGATAAATTAGAAACATTGAACATATAAACAAGTCTAGGTTCATTGTAGTGCTCCCTTTTGTAACTTATAAATTACACATATGAAGAGAAACAAGGCATGGCGAATTGCTTACCTTCATCATCTTTCAGGGTTGAAAAAGAACGTCACCAAAATTTGGTGGAATTCTCTGAAATCACACATCGTACATTAAAATATAATCAATTCCAAAATAAAGTTTATTTATCGAAACCTACGTCGATAATTACGGTGACGCGTTGACCTAAGACTGTGCTCTCGATCACTGATCTTTAGTCTCTCGGAACACCTCTCGATGTCAAAATGAACAAAGCTTCTAATATCTGAACTCAAACCCCACATGTTGAATACTACTCCCCAGTTCCACTACTATTGACCACTCAATTTTTTCAGGGGTTACAATGATCATTTTTTACCGTCAATATCTCTAACTACATAAATCAATTTCGTATAAAAAATTAATATTTAGAAAATAAATGTTAAAGTGAATCTATCAATATCTCACATGATTTTTTATCACATATATATAATTATATTCATTGTCAAAATTTACTAAATTTGACTTTGAAAAAGTAAAGTAGCTAAAACTGGTGGGATGGAAGATATAATACACTTCTAACTTCGGAAGTTTCAGACCTATCAAGATCTATTAATTGTTGGAACATTATTTGTCAAAAAAATAAAAATGTAGGATAAAGTTTTGGAAAAGACCGTCTTTCCATAGGTTTATGAAAAGATAAGATTTAATTAGAATAATAAAAAGTTGAAAATTTAATTGCAATACTAAAAGTTTATTATGCAACGTGCAGTAATTATAAGTTTATGACCAGATCAATGCAATTCGAAAACTTTATTTTCATTTCTTCTAATTTACAATTTAAATCTAGATCTTTTTATAGCTGATGGTCTTTCAAGGGAAGGAGTCAAAATATAAAACTACCACGCTAGCTAGGTGAAAAATGAAAACCGCCTTAAAAATTTTCAAACCTGCACCTAGAGCTGTCAGTCTTTGATCCGAACCGAGAACGTGATCCGTACTGACATGAACGAATCAACCCAAAATTTGATATGATTTAAGAAATATTGACTTGAACCCAACCTGACACGACCTCACTCAACCCGAAACTCAATTTTAACCTGAGAAATATTGACATGTACCCGAACTTGATACGACCAAATTTAACTCGAAATCCAAATATCATCCGATAATCTGGATCCGAATCTAACCTAAATACAAACCCGAGATCAACCCGAACCCGATCCAACCCAAACCCGATCCAACCCAAACCCGATTCAACCCGAACCCAATACCCGATAAATCAACTATATAACCGTAAGTATCAACACAAAATAGATTTAGTTATAAAAAGTCAATTAACATTTAATATAGAACTTAGTCAACTTGATTATGAGTCAAACTAATAAATTCTTTAGACATACTTATTAGAATAAAGTGGGGTTTTATATATTATAAGTTTACAAATATGATTACTAGTACGTAAAGTCAACTCATAAAAAATTTGAATACACAAGGTTTAGTTAAAATGCACATGACTAATTTTATAAATCTAATGAATAATAGTAAATAAAGAGAGACGTCTACTTAAAGTTATGCTTTGAATTAGTAATTATGGAGAGTCGGCTAAATATTAATTTTAAATATCAGTTTGAAAAGTATTTTTAAAATAATATTTTATAAATTATCACAAATTCTTGTTATAGATCGAGTAATTGTTAGATGAGGGTATTTTTATAATTAGTGAGACTAATAAGAATATTTGATATTTAATTTCATTTAGTGCAATATATATATGTATAATTATGATAACCTTTAAAATAATCTAAAATATAAATAGTTATCTTTTAAAAAGTCTGAATAAAATATTATAAAAATAATTATTTTTATCGTATTTAATATGTGACAATTTCAAACTAAACTAATTATGTCACTTCATTACTTATATAGTTTTTCTTTAATGACTAAACTTCAAAATTGAAAACAATTTTTTATTTTCAATTTAAATGTAAAACACAAACGGTACAGAAAAGTAAACCTAATTTTTAAATTAATAATGCCTAGCAATGCGCGGTGGGACTAAACTAGTTTTTTATTTTAAAAAAATTAGAATCAAAATATTTTTTACAACACAAAATGCACTAATTTGTTTAAATACTGAATTGAATTCAATGAATACTCAACACTGCTATTCAA
>JAULKJ010309713.1:0-11030 GCA_032355405.1 Rubia balearica | reverse complement strand
TTTTTGGGGGGGGGGAAGAGCGAAGGAAATCCCTCACACCACTAACTGGTGTGCAGATTCATATAAAGGTAAAAACATTGAAAGTAGTATTGGGAAAGCACAAAGGTAAAAGAAAAATCCAATGTGATGGTCCATGAAAGAAGAGTTCTACATTTTTTGATTTACCGTACTGGGAGCATCTTGAGGTTAGACATTGTTTGGACATGATACATATTGAGAAAAATGTATGTGAAAGTCTGATAGGCACTCTGTTAAATATTCCGTGAAAGACAAAAGATAGTTTGAATGCTCAGTTAGACTTGGTTGAATTGAGAATCAGAAGTGACCTTGCTCCAGAAATGAAGGGAAAGAGGACTTACTTTCCCCCTGCACCTTGTACATTGTCGAAGGAGGAGAGAACCTCTGTTTTTGAATGTTTGAAATCAGTGAAGGTCCCTATTGGTTATTCATCGAATGTTAGTCAGGCAGTGACAGAGGATTGTAGGATGATCGGTTTGAAATCTTATGATTGTCATGTTTTGATGCAGAAACTGTTGCCTATTGCTATTCGTGCAGTTTTGGAGGATGATGTGAGGTACTCGATCACTAGACTTTGTTTCTTCTTCGGCTCCATATGTTGGAAGTCTATTGACCGCCTCCAATTGGATGTCCTGCAAAAAGAGGTTGTTGCTGCGTTGTGCAAGTTGGGAATGTATTTTCCTCCAGTTTTTTTGATATAATGGTTCTCCTGATTGTTCATTTAGTACGGGAGATGAAGATATATTGCCCAGTTGGTATGCATTGGATGTATCCTTTTGAGATTCACATTAAAGTATTCAAGGGATATGTGAAGTGTATGAGTCGACCAAATGCTAGTATTGTTGAGAGGTATGTTACTGAAGAAGTAATTGAATTTTTCTCTAGTTATCTCCAAGATTGTGCTAGCATTGGGGTGCCAAAGAATCGACATGTTGGATGGGCGTGGGTAAATCGAGGTCTAGGGAAACGTTATTCACTCCATTGTATAGAGACTTGATGAAAGTTCATTTATATGTCTTGAAGAATTGTAGGGAGACCGTAGATTACGTGATCGAACACCTTAATTTTATCAAAGAGGCCCATCCTACGTGGCCTCCAATAAAGTTAAGTTAGAGCACAGGGAAACGTTTGTGAATTAGTTTTATAATCGATGTATAGTCGGGGACAAAAAAATTCAAGCATTTACAAGGAATCCTAATTGCATAATAATGATGTATTCTGGATATGACATGAACAGTTTCAGTTTTGCTACTAGGGACCAAGATTCAAGGAGCATGACACAAAACAGTGGGGTTTATGTTGAGTCTGAAACAATGAGGCAAGAAAGTAAGAAAGACAACAAACCGATCCTCGGTGTCATGTCATTTTATGGCGTTGTTGATAAGATTTGGGAACTTGACTACGGAGAATTCAAGATTCCGTTTTCAAATGCATATGGTTTGATAACAAATCCGGAGTTCAAATTAACGACCCAATGAGATTTGCACTGGTTGACAAGAGTCGTGAAGCATATGGAAATGATCTATTTGTTTTGGCAAACCAAGGAAGGCAAGTTTTCTACGTTGATAATCCGTACAATGTAGGGTGGTCGATTGTCTTACAAGGTAAGAAATATTTCTTGACTAATGAGATCGATTTGAAGGTTACAACTAAGGAATTAGAGTTTCCATCAATTTTCCATCAACTAATTAGCGATGAAGGGGGAGTGGGAGCCGCACGCAGGAAAAACAAAGATGGTATTTGGATTGATGCAGATGGCAGGAAATTGGGGGTCGTACAACCGAATATGAGGAAGGTGGTTGGAGACTAGTGGTTTAGAAGTATAAACTTGTATGGGTAGATCAGGTATGTTCCGTATTGTATGACTAGAAAAAACTCTGAAAATGTGTGCTATTCGGTACTAATTTTGATATAACTAGATCATACAAGTTTCATATACATTAACCTTACCTGCTTATTAGTTGGAATTGGGGTAGACGAAACTTGATAGGGATGCTGCCCGCAACTGCGTGTAGCTACTGTATAGGTTTGAATTCATCAGCAAAAGGATGAATATAAATGTTTGATGCTCGCAGCTGCGCGTAGCTGGCCTAACAATTGCATTAGACAGAAATGAATGTGGAATTCGGCACTGCGCGCAGCTGCTCTAGTAGTTGCATTAAGAAAGAAAGACTTGGAAGCTGCCTGCAGCTGCCCTATTAGTTCAATTTGGATTATGGAAAAATTCAAGTGGGTTCTGGCCGCAGGTGTACGCAGCTGTTCTTTTATTTCATTTAGCAAGAATTATACTGGAAATGGCCACTGACCGCAACTGCTCTACTATTTCAATTTGACAAGAACTGTACTTGAATTGGCCACTGACCGTAGCTGCTTGCAGCTGCTCTATTAATTCGTTTTGTGAAAAGAACAGTATCATTTATATCTGAACGCATCTGCGCAACCACTTTAACATTATCACTACAAACTCTAAAATAGCCCAACAACATATAGATTGCCACATTTAGCATCATGAACAAAAAATTCCCCAACACTTAACATAATCAAGAAAAAGTAATCCACCATTGACAAACCACAAGCATGGGAAACTAAAAAAGAAATCCTAATTCAATAAACATCTTAAACTAGAATTAGTAACTATCATCCGAAATTAGCAATCAAAGGTAATAGATCTAAAATTCGAAATACGCATGGCAAAAAAAAAAACAACATTCAATGGCAACCTGTGTCCACGGGCACCTCAGTGGTTCACTGCTCTTCTGAGTCTTCCTCCTTCTTTGAATTTTTTGATGACATGTTGAAGGTTGGTAGTGCTCCCAAATGCTTCACCTTCTTCCCCCCATCACCGTCAAGTACTTCCCAGCCTCCTCGGTGCAATGAATTAGGTGATTCATCTTGGAATCCAATGCGTCCATTCAGGACTCAAACTTTTCCATGCAGAGTTGACTAGTTTCTTGGCTCGATAACGCCGTTGCAGTTGCTCTTTGTCCTTTCTAGTAGATAACAGGATTGATTTAAACCATCAAATTGTGGGGAATGTCCGTAGATCTCTGCTCGCAACCAGCCTCAGAGCACAACTCCGTGATAAGGGAAGAAAAATCGATAGAGTTGTGTTGATGAAGACTTTCTCGAATCCCTGCCATAATGGTACTCCCAACGTTGATGCTCAAATTCTTCTTCACTTTGTACAACAACAAGAGACGTGAACGATAAACTTCGTTGTTGATCATGTCCGGCTTCAGGCGTGTTGCAATAAAGTGGTACCAAACATTCATCTCGTTCGAAAATTATTTATTGTCGATGCTGGACCATTTAGCGAAGAGATTCTTTATAACACTATCACCATCCTCGCAGACTTTCTTCACAATTTTAGCCCACGACACTTTCTCAACGGCTTTGTCTGCAGCTACGTACTCAACTACTTGTCTCATCCGGATTCTATAGAAGGGGTTGATAGCATTGGCTGATATGAGGACTCTCTTTGAACGGACACAAATATCCTCCAAATTTTTGTACTTGAGCAGTGACATAACCTCACATGTCAATGTCATGTTTGCACGTGCTAGGGTACTGCAAAAATGCTCTAATTCGTGATGGTAAATCTACTCCTTGTACGACCTCTCAGCTCTTAACCCTCTTTCTAAAACCAGTCCACGATAGAGGAAACTGCTGTACATATTCTTCAACTCCGGAGAGTTGAAATATGGT
The DNA here is from genome assembly GCA_032355405.1 of Rubia balearica. Classification (NCBI taxonomy): domain Eukaryota; kingdom Viridiplantae; phylum Streptophyta; class Magnoliopsida; order Gentianales; family Rubiaceae; genus Rubia; species Rubia balearica. The sequence goes on along the minus strand of JAULKJ010309713.1, from coordinate 7,307 downwards.
TTCGACATTGAAGGTTCTACAACCGTTATCTCTAGCCCGCTTGGTTGCTTCCCTTACTAGACTTTCTCGGGGTCATATCTGGAAGAAAACAAGAATGTCACACGTGAAACCAAAAATTAACACTGATACTAGTTTTAAATCGCCTGGGTCTGTTGTTACTGCAATTTTTAGAAATACAGAAGGAGATGTGATTGTAGGTTTTCAGGAAAGTATCCATGCATCCTCTCTAGTATTGGCTGAAATAAGGGAAATTAAAGTAGGCACAAAATAGGGTCACTTGATTGCATGTCTGCTATCAAAGCTATCTTATGTCCTCCCAATGAACCATACCCCCTTTTGTGTTGAAATAAAATCTATGTTAGGTGATAATGGTTATAGAAATGGCAACGACTATAACAACATTAGCACAACTCCTAGTTCTGTTATGTTCATACCCCTTAGTTTAGTTCATTCTTTTGAAACAAATAGCATTAGCACAACTCCTATAGAAATGGCTATAGAAATGGTAACTACTGACTACTAATCATTATATCCAGGGTTATCTCCAGAAAGTTGGCTATAACCAAATTCACAGATTCACATATTCACAGAAAGTTGGCTATAACATTCAAAGCGGGTGTAAAATATGCTTATTCAATCAGGTTCATAAATAGATTCATCCTGTTAAAACTGTAATAGCATAACAATAGGTTCAAACAAAACCACTAACATGTCCCCTACAGAACTGACCTCTACCGACTACAAACCAATAACAATGCTATGCCATCTTGGAATATCAGGGCTTGAACATGATTACCAACCAAACAAGTTTATCTAGATACTGGATACAAGTTTTCAACATAACATGACTCAACCATAGGTGCTAGTCCAATTTATTTTCAAAAGGGTGAAGTTGCTATAGAATATGACCCAAAAAACCAAATCAAGAGTCACAAATTACACTAAACTCGCACACCCCTTCAATATCATTTCAGAAAAATTCACATATTTCAACAAGTTTAAAACCAATGAATCACAAAACTGAAGTGCAAAAAATATAATATACAAACAATTAAATGAACGACAGACATTCAAAATAAAATCAATAACTTAAGCAAGGAAAACACCAATTAAATAGCATCCAAAATTAATACTAGTAATAATTCCAAATCATCCAGTGGACTCAAAAATCCAAAACTACAAATTCTTATACATGTTTAGAAAAAGCATAAGATCAAACTGTTTCAGCATTAGAAAAAAATTAAACAACCTAAGCAGTAAGCAGAACCGCACCACTATACTCCTTAATCTTCTTCTCAGCAATCTTGGAGATCAGCTTCGCCTTGACAAGAACGGGCTGGTTTCCTGGATATAGTGACCAGTAGTCAATATTTTCTCAATGTTTGAAATACCATTTTAATAAATCATTATGTCTATATATTTCCCGGAGAGGAAAAAACATACAAAAATCAATTATTTGCAAAGAGAACATGGTTGGCAGTAGCGCTTACGAGTTGGACTTCAAGGAGCGCTCCACGGTCTCGAGCTTCTCCTTCAATTTCAACAATTTTCCCTTAGTAGTTGCTTCTCAATGATGAAATAGAAATACAAAGGGACGACAATGAGAATCGAGGAAGACTTAGGGTTTAATCTATAAAGTACACAGAAGAATGGTGGTGTGAGTTTACCGAACTAGACGAGGAAGTCTTTGAGGCGGTGGACGTTGAGAGAGATGGGGAGAATTTGTCCAGAGAAGAGATGGAGAGCATAGGTACGTTGTTCCTGGTTTAAGAATATTTTGGGGGAGGAGGGGTATGTTCTTCCTGGTTTAGGGTGAGGGGGGGGAGAGCGATTCGTTAAGGGCAAATTGCTGGGGAGAGGTGGTTGGTGAATGACACTTGATTAGACAAGATGAAGGGTGGGCTTCCCAAGTACAAATTTTCTATTTCCCAAGTTCCCTCTTCCATCTTCCCTCCAACTAATAGACAGATTTAAAAAATGGTACATTCATCGTGGGCCCATATTTATCTGTTGAATAATATCGTGCTATGCAATAAGATGTTGAATTTGTATTAATAATTTTTTCGTAAGAAAAGATAATATTCGTAGCAGAATGAAATGGAAATTGGTACTGTCAGACGGGGATGTTGAACTCATTCCTATTGACATCACTTGACAAAAGCGTGCAACACGCTATCGCTGCCCGTCTATACGTAGTGAAACATATTGTTTCCTGTACGTGTTTCGGGCAGAACGATATAAATTTTCTTATATGAGTGTGGTCGGTAAAAAAAATGAGTGGTCAAACTCTAGTCAACGACCGGTCAAACAAGTAACGGTTGGTCATACACTAGACAACATCCAGTCAAACAAGTAAAAGTTGGTCAAACACTAGTCAACATCTGGTCAAACAAGTAACGGTTAGTCAAACACTAGTCAACGTCAAGTAAAACAAGTAACTATTGCTCAAACAAAAATCAACGTCCGGTTGAAAAAGTAATGATTGGTCAAACACTAGCGTCTGGATGGTCAAACAATGGCCAATGTACGACACATGTCTTCTTGTAAAATGCCTCCGTACTGCACAAGCAAACAATCACGAAAGCACTAGGCTTCGTACAACACAGGTCTTCAAGTACACTACCTTCGTACTACACAAGTAAGGGTCGGACAAACACCAGAAATCATACTATGCAAGTCTTCTGATTCACATACATGTGCACTACATAAGGGGATGTTAGTCAAAGACTAGTCATCATACTACACAAGCTCTCTACTTATCTACCTTAGCAGTATATACAATAAAGGTCGGTCAAACACTAGTCCACAGACAACCCAAGTCTTTCGGTTGACTAGTGAACGTACTTCACAAGTCTTCTGGTGTAATACCTCAGTAATGAATATACTTACGGCCAGTCAGACACTAGTCCAGGGAAAATTGACACCTACACTAGTGTCGGAACATATGTTACTAAATCTAAGAGTGAAACATACATTGGAAAACAATTTGATAGACATTCTATGTGAATAGGTCAAGTCACGGTAGATGTACTGTACAAGTAAGGGTCGTTAAACACTATTCAACGTACTTAATGACCTACACTACCTGACTAAGTGTTAGACTTGAGCAGACCCTTAACCGGTACGGCATTCTATGTGCACTGTTGGATTGGCGGTGAACGTACTGTACAACTGACGGTTATTAGTTTCTAGTCCGCAAACATATATGTTATTTGACTTGTAGTAATTTATGGTCAAATCATAATTTCTTCGCCATTAATCCATCCATAAATATATAGTTGTACATATGTATATATATGCATACATTTATATAAATATTTATATTCATATACAAATATAAATACACACAAATATACATACACATATGAACATATGAATGAATAGATACACACACAAACATATATATATATATATATACATACATATCATTCACTAAGTATATATTTTTTGAAATGTGACCAAAATATCATTCAAGGTACTCCCTCCGTCCCAACTCTATTTGCACTGTAATCATTATCTCGTTGTTCAAGAAACACCGTTAACAAGTTTACCTACTTATAATAACGGAAAATAAAATGTTGATATTTTGAAACTACATGTTACGATGAATTGTACAATGTCATACACGATAATATTATTGTTCATACATCTATTCAAATATGCAGTCAAACTTTGATAGAGAATAGTATCGAAAAAGAAGAAGTGCAAATGGAGCTGAGACAGAGGGGGTATTTATTATCATGTAAATTTAAAATATGAGTTAAAATGGGGCAATTATATGAGTTGACCATGTACATCTATTTCCCCTCAACAATGGACATGAACATATGTACTGTACCTTCACTTTATTTTCGGTCTAACAAAGCAATTTCCCTCCCAAAATTAGTCCATTGGAGGGAAGCCTAAGACCTTCCCTTTTTTTGGCCCCTCAGCCCTTCCCCTTTTGTTCTCAAATTTCACTCCTTCTTTTCCCACTATTCCCAAATCCAACTCCTCCCAATTTATCTCCTTCAAAGCACTATCAAAGAACATGTTGGGTCATGCTATTTCCAAAAATTTTCCATGGAAGTTGAACTCATGTTCTAAAAACATTTCTCCCCAAATGTAATTCATTCCCCTATTTCCCACCCTTGTAGCAATTTTGCTGAATTTTCTCCCACCCCCTCACTCACCCGGCCGATCCTCTTTTCTTTTGTAAGGTTTCTTCTTCGTAGCTTCTTCCCATTCAATATAGTTTCATCAACTTCCATTTGCCTTCTTCGTTTTGCCAAGCATAGGAAAAGGTTAGTGTTATAATTTTTGTGTGGATGCCAATTGAATTCTTCCCATTGTTGAGAGAATATAATTTGTTGCTCATCTTTCACTCTACATTTACATGAAATTACATTTTATAGTCGAAGTGTTTGTATTTGTTGGAATACGATATTTGAATATGTGTATGGTATTTGGTTTGGTTGGGGAAAACAGAATTAATTTATAATTTACTCAGGGGAGAGTAAAATTCATTTCCTGGTTTGGTTTGGGTTGATTAGGTTTGGCCACTGGAGGTAACTTTAATATTTCCTGGTTTAGCTAGGGTCATATGGAAGTGAGAATTTCTTCTTTTGTGAGTGCCTTAATAGGTCCCGTTGCATGGAAGCACTCCGTCCATTTCTTCCAACTTTTACAATCTGCTCCCACGTGCCACATTTGTGACGTGATGCATATAAGTGTGTTATTTGTTTGAATTCAGTTGCAGGAATTTTTGAGATGTCCACCTATGATTCGTTTACTTTTTTTTACTCATAAAAGGGCCCTATCGCATTGAATGGCGAAGGCAAAGAAGAAATTGGTTCTGAAGAACATAGTTCATACTGATGAAGTTGTGGAAAAAAGTGACCCACTAATTGAAGAATATGAAAATGAGGACGTAAATAACGATATTGTGGATGATGAATCTACCTCGGAAAAATTGGAGGATGAACATGAACTGAATTCGACCGAGGAAAAGGGGGAGAATTCGGACAAGTTCGAGATCAAGGAGTATTGCAAGTATAGATGTACAACCACGTGTAAGTCAGTCTTACTAGAAAAGAAAATGAAATCCCTACAAATATTCTTCGACAAAGACTTTGAACCCATGGTTATGCGCAACTGATGGTTCGGATATTGTGTCTATGCTTTCCGACGATGAATCCACTTCAGGACATGATGACATAATTGGAAAGCAGTCCCGGAACACGTTAAGAAAGAAGCTTGCGAAGACATTCTCTTAAGTATGTTCCATTCTTTTATCATAATTTTTTGTTTTCCAACAAAATTAAAAATTTACCTTAACAAATTTTGGATTCCCGTAGATGAGCTGGGATATACAAACCAAAATGAGGTTCGATGAAATGAATGAGTTCCATAAGAAGTGGACGGTTTATGTGGGGAAAAAGTGGCAGAATTGGAAGGCAAAGGTGGCTCGAAAGTACATCATCAACGCCAAACCGGGTCTCCATCCATGGACAGCGTATCGATGGATGGATAAAAAAGAGTGGGAGCTATTTTTGAAACATAGAATGACCCCCGAACTTAAGGTGAATAATTAAGTTCCTATAGTTTTTTTGTGGTATCGATAAATTTATTTCACTACTCATTGACCATATAGGCTAAAAGTGATACGGCAAAGGTAAGCGCCGAAAGTAAAGAAAACGTCAATCATACATGTAGTGGAGGGAATCACAAAATTGCATCGGAACTGGAGAAGAGGAAAAGGCAAGATAAAATTGATGAACTTATGAGTCAAGGTCGTAGTGTTGAAGAAGCAGAAACGAGGAGTGGAAACCATGAATTTCAAACCAGACCGATCACAGGTGTTCCAGATAGCAAATTCGGATAAGAAATTATCTACCTACACCAACGATTCCGTTAAAAGAGCTGCTCTAACTATTGTATGGAAATTTAACACATAAGTGAGTAGCTAATTACATTCTCAAGTCAAATGCATACTTATGGCTCTGAATTTTAATTTGGTTAGTAGGAAAAACTTTTGGACAAGACGCATAAGGGAGAGTTGGTGATAGTATGAACAGAAGATATCCTCGTACAGGAAACGGAGAAAAAGGATCACGGGGGTCATTGGAGAGGCTGCCCTACAATGACAAAGATTAAGGATGCCCTGCCACATATTGATGTCAGCCGTTACACATCTAGTTAATGTTGGAGCACGAAAACAATAATATTTAAAGAAACTTCAAATGATAAACATGTGTCAGCGGAGGTGGTTGATCTCAATGAAAGGTTGGCGGCCTTCTTCAAGGCCCAAACATAGTGGCTAGCAGGACAATTGGGTAAACCTGTTCTCGCACACTTGAATGCTCGCAATTTCCTTGCTAAATATTCCAACCAAAAAAATAAAGATGAACGGGTATTCTTTCCCTCAGCATTCGGATATAGTGACCAAGAGAAAGATCTTCACGATGACAAGGTATTCTATCAAATGGACCTTGTCACTTATTACGTTATGAACGGTGATATAGTAAGAATTTAGCATGATAACATTTTTCTAAAGTATAATTAAATATATTTCACAAACACACCCGTTGGTTTGGACCTAATATGTGTGGTTTAGCTGGGTTCATTTATTTAGCTGTCGTTGGTTGTGGCCATGTAAATGATGAGACGTCAAATGCATGTATTTTCCGAAGCATTTAACATATCTTTTGCTATCTTTTTGTTGGAATAATGCTAGATTTAGGTAGGTTTACATAATAAGGGGTTTAGATAACCATTTTCGGTTTTCGTATCTAAATCCTTGAATTTGTAACATAGTTGAGTCTAATGGATTTTTGGTCCTTACGAGCATCTAGATTTCTTTTTGTAAACATAATTTGTATATTGATCGTAAGAACTTTGGAGTATTTTAGTGAAGTCCATTCATAAGGATGGTATAATAATGAAGGCCACGAGTAAAAATGTGGTAGAAGATAAAAGGGTCGAAGAAGGAAGACAAAGAAGCGGATGAATTGTGATCCGGAAGTTCAAACGAAATTTATGGAAATTATCCAAGAAGAACCAGCCTCTAAGGATGGCACCATTGGATTCATCTTCTCGAGCACTATAAAATCGACTACAAGAACTCTCGAAACGGACCAACGGTTCATCCGTAGCGACGCAAAGACTGGCAGGCCGGGTGAAGACGTGCTCACCGGCGCTTAATCGCGCACGGCCGGAGCTTAACCGCGCGCAGCCGGAGCCTTAACCGCACGCCCGGCACGCATGGAGCCTTAGCCGTCCGCGCGCCCGGCGCCTTGCGTTTCAGAAACGGCCAGTGCATCCATTAC
>JAULKJ010309704.1:0-11031 GCA_032355405.1 Rubia balearica | reverse complement strand
CCCATCCACCAATGGTGGATGTTTTATCCAAAAAAACTATATAATGTGAAAAAGTCTAGCACGGCCCTATCTCACCAAACTTTATCCCCCAACTTATGATGGTGTCCCACCTCAAACCAGTCACAATAGGTAGCATCAGATAAATATCACAGTAAATTTTGTCAAACATTACTACCGATGAAAACCATGGCAGTAAAAAATGAAGAAAAAAAGTAACACTCCAACCAAAGAAATATCCATTTAACCCGTTTTGATCCCTCACTTAACTAGGAGACTCCACCCAATTGTTTTGACTTCCAAAAAAAATGGATTATTATTTACGTGTATAATTGTCTCTAACCAAAACCCGACAAATACCTGAATTAACAATATAATGACCAGTTTAAAAATCAGGCAAAAACACCTAACAAGTCGGAATCTGTAAATATGTCTTGAGTCTTCATACTGGAAACACCATAAACCTGTTATTTAAAATAAATTTTGGCTTGAATGTCTTCTATATTGCTGGAAAAACTGAATTGACAGAGCCAATCCAACAATGTTTGAAAAATATAATTTAAATACTCTCTCCATTCCAAAGAAATTGGCACAATTACTTTTGGATCGAACTTTAATGCAAGATAAGATGGAAGTGTTGAAGGGAAATAAAGGAAGGGTATTTTGGTAATGAAAGAGTTGACTAGTAGATTTAATTAACCTCTTGAGGGATAATAAAGTAAATGTATAGGCTCATTTTTTACCACTTTAGGTAAGAATTTAACTGTGCCAATTTCTGCGGGGCGGACGAAAATAGAAATTGTGTCAATTTCTATGGGATAGGGGAGTATTTTTTTTACCATTTGAAGATAGTAATAATAGATATATAATTGATTTAGAATTAGTATAAGAAATGAATATTTCTTGGATTTGGAGGTTGTTTGTACTTCTGACGGATTATTCCTTAGTTAAGCCAGATAGGCCAATGACATTTTATTACGCTCACAGATGTAGGATTTTGGGCATGTTGTCATTCCATTTGTGGTTTTTTTTTGCAATTTCTTAGCTCTTCTGGTAATCCATTCAGAAACTCTCACTTTATCGGTCTCTGGTTTGTCTTATGCCGTGAATACAGCTAGCCAGTTCATGCTAATGATCATTTCCAAACTGTTACATGAATTTTCCGCTATGTGTGTGGTACTCTTCACTGTGGACTTCAGTTTCACACAAATTCATCTGTTTTACTAGTTATGAGTTATTCTGATGCGGATTGGCTCATTGTATTGAGACTTGTAGGTTTACATACAGTTATTCCATTTTTGTTGGTGGCAACCTGGTGTCGTGGAGTGCTAAGAACAAATCTAAAGTCTCTCATTCTAGTTCGAAATTAGAATACCGTGATATGGCTAACAATGCTATGGAATTAGCTTGGTTGATAAATCTTCTTCGGGATTTACGCGTATCGATTCATGTATCCTGTTCTTTTATGTGATAATAACAGCGCTCTATTTCTGGTATAGAATCCAATTTTTTACAAGAGAGCTAAGCACGTTGATATTAATTATCCTTTTGTGCATGAGATGGTTTCTTCTGACAAGCTCAAGATTGCTCATGTTTCTACGGATTTGTAGCTTGCTGACATCTTTATAAATGGGTTACCTCATCCTTAATTTGAGTTCTTACTTTCCAAGCTTTGCGATGCGACCAATCCTGCACTTCACTTGAGGGGAGTAAGATATAATTGATTTAGAATCAGGATAAGAAAGGAATGTCCTTTATGATTGGTTTGTATATATCCTATTCCATATTTATTTCTGCTTTTGTATACCCTTTTTACTCACTATTTATATGAATACATACAGGAACAATTATTTGTGGATTTTACGCTCTATCAAGTAACTTTTTCAATTCAAAATGGAACAAAACAATATAAATTAATAATTAAAAAAGAAACAAATCCTTACACCGGGATGTTTCCTATCAAATATATTCATCTATTAGATCAATATTAGAATAGTTTAGTAGGGGCGTAAAAAGCTCACGGTAAAATATGCTCTCTCAAAAAAATGCAAAAACCAAACTTCTCCCACATAAAACATAGTGTGAGGCTTCCGCCGCCACCATCGGCTGTCTGGCGAAACCCCCCCTTCCTTTATGTTATTTTCTATCTCATCGTTCTGGTTCATAGATCTGGGGTTGGGAAGGTTGTTGCGCTCAAATCACCTACTCACTGAAGTTCCTCGACCAAGCATGGAACAAGCTTTCGGCGGGCAAGAGCGCTGTAGATTGAGGGCTGGCAGAGAGGTGAAGATGGTTGGTCGGTGATGCCGGCGTAGAAATGATGGAGCCGCACGAAGACTAGGTCAAGCCGACGCATCACCGTTCTCCAACACCGCTTCCAACCTAGCATACAATACATTCGCCAATAGGGATGACAATGGAACATGGCAGGTACAAATTATGGTGTCTTTGTACTCATGCCCACCTAAAAATATTTATACCCATAACCACCTCATCACCCATGGAGGGTACAATAGTAAAATCTACCCGGGCCCCATCGGGTATTACATAAGATCCACCCCCTCCCTATTACCCATTTGGGTTCCACTACCCACTTTAAACCCCATTGTACTCATCCTTCTTTTATCTCAAAAAATAATTAAAATCCAATCTATTCTAATAATTTTGATATTAAAATTTTTAAATGCATTTATATGAAAGTATAATAGGTAAGAAATATGAAATATAGATAAAATAATTTACTCCCTCCGTCCCAGCCGAATCTACACTTTTCGATCAACTTTCTCAAGACACATTTGACCATAAATTTCAACTAGTATATAGATTTCATCAACATCATCATGTGAGATATTGTTGGATTCCCTACATGATGTATTCTCTAAATATCAAATTTTAACAACATTAATTTATGTAAATAAAGTTATCGATAGTCAAACATGACCTGAGAAAATTGACCCAAAAGTGTGCAAATCTGGCTGGGACAAAGGGAGTATTATATACTAAATTAGAGGATATATAGTAGGTTTAGTGAGGTGAAGCTGGTATGGGGCAGATGTGAACTAATATCCATACCCGACCCACTACCTATTGCTGGTATCAATTTCATATCCATATCAACCCTACCCCTACCAAAACTACCTCCATACCTGCCCCATTGAGGTGGATGCGGAGTGGACCTCCACCAAAACGTGCCTCACTGCCATCCCTAGACACCACACTTCTAATTTGGTCTTCAACAGAAGCCCCGACACTATCAACGATGGCGTCAATGATGGGCCACAAGCTTCCAAGTAAGAAGCTTACTGACATAGCCGAAAATGGAGAAGCGAAGACGATGGAATGAGTAATTAGAATGGCCGGTGAGCTATGAAATACCGGTCCACGGAGGTCAACAGCGACAACAGCGTCTCCCCCAACTCCAGCTCGTTTGGAAATCTTGACCTAAAGCGCATCCAGCGTAATTTTTTCTATCTATCCGTAAAAAGTATCCCCATTCACTATCCAATAAATATCCATCGTGGTCGACTGTAGCCACGGAACTCTCTGGGGGCCACGGTGGTGGATCAATATTAAGGGTGTGTGGTGATGGGTTGCAGGCAACACATAACACAGGTCATCCCTAACGGGTACATGATCTGGCCCACAGAATAATAGGAAAATGGGTCTTTCTGTTATAGTTTATATTTGTGAAACAGAGTATTCTTTCATACAACAGAGTCTTTACCGGCTTGTAGCACCACATCTACGGCGGGTTTATAGGAAAATACTCCTTACGTGATAGTGCTTAGGGGCTATAAGAGAATTGTGTAGTAGCATAACTTTCTGAAATGAAAGTTGGGTTTCGGTTAATTTTAATTTTAGTTGTTTTTTATGTTTTTATCTCCTAGGTCTGTTGTTGGTGCTCTCGCGACTTCGACGAGATTTAAGTTATCCTCCACCGCTTAATGGAGATATCCAGCTACAATCTTCAAAAAAAATTAATACTAGAACTACGGAGTGGTGGCAACCCGGTGGGGATTGAGTCGACCAAGAAAAAATAAACATGGAGGCACGTAGTACTGCTTTGCTTTAAAATACCTGCACTCGGAACTATTCTAAGAGGTGTCTCCCACTGATGATCGGAAAAATCCAGCAAGAGCCTCACCAAACTACAAAACTTATGCAATCCAGTGAAGACGAGAAGTTTAGAGTCACAAATCGAGTAGCAGACTGGTAATATGACATGTGAACTTCAATCTGCCCCCTGACGATTGATATGTTCACTCGTGGGAGGCTCACCCCACCTTGTGTGAGTCAGATTTGGTTTTTCAAGTGTATGAAGATTAGTTCTAGTTGTTAGCTAACGTTGATTTGTGTCCTAAATCCAATTCATATTTCCTGCCAACATGATTAGGAACCTAAGGGGTCACACATATAGGACTGTGTATTGGGTTAAAATAACTTGAAGGATTAATATATAAGATATATGAAAGACTTAATGATAAATAAGGTACTATGGTTTTGGCTATGATTGGGCCAAGCCCAATACCAACTTTATTTATAGTCCTGGTTATTTTATTTTATTTTGAAAAAAGAGTCATTCTCATTCTCATTAACTGCAAGATTGTTACACATTTGCGCAAGGTTTAGGTCGCACAACCCCTAGTTAATAACTATAGATAATCTGTTAAAACATTTTAAACTCTCTGAGCTCACACACTATGGGGTGAGCATCCCAAAAATAGACTTATCATTAGGCTCATGTACCATATTAGCAATCAGCTACTCGAGTCGCACCTCCAATCTGTCTTCATCGGGTCGCGACAGCTCTATAGTTTGAATAGGCTGCAACTGGATTTCTCCAATCATCGATGAGTGTGTTGAAGGAGTGTCGAGGGCAGGACCACTTTGTTTTGAAGCAATCAGGTACTATATGCCTCCATCTTTATTCAGTGTTGGCTAGAATTTATCCACATCGGGTTGCCAAAACTCTGTAGTTCTGATTCGTGAACCTTTTTGGAGATTGTCGCTGGATTTCTCCAATCAGCGCGGCAGGATGTCATCCATGTCTCTCCAGAGTTGCGAGAGAACCAACAGTACACCTAGAAAAAAGACATAACTAAAAGGGAATAACCTAAAACCTGCCGTCATTTAGGGAAGTCATGCTACAACACATATCTACTCTAGGCCATAAGTAATTATCGCCTTAAAAAAGCTATCCTCCAAACTCACTGCATGTGTGGTGCTGCACCTAGTGAGAACTCCGTTTTGCGCCAAAAATTCGTTTCGGCGAATATATACTACTATAGAAGACCCATTATTTTTCAATGGGCCAGACCACATACTCTCAACCATAGGATAACCTATTTTGACTGTTGCCATAACCTAACACCACTAATGACAAAGTCAAAAACTAAATGCTTCCAATCGACTCTCAACCGTAATCACCACAAGGTTGTTGTTTCTATAGCCAGCTATGATGAATATTTATTGAGCGACTATACAACACATTGGGTGGGGATAGATTATGGAGATGGACCAGAGAAGAAATTACGCTGGATGTGCTTTAAGCCTAAATTTCTGACAGGGTCGATTTGGGAAAGAGTCGTTCATTGCCGCCACCCATCTGACCGCCGTTGACCGGCTGCTAGATGACCGTTAACCAGGCAGGGAAATCGTTGACTTTAGATGATCGCTAGCCAGTTCGTCGAAAAGTTTTGTCGGACCGCCTGTGATCTCGCCAGAGATGTGGTCCGCGTCTTCTACGTCCGAGCTTACCAGATCTATATCAGCTGCAGTCTTCCAACTCCCGCTCGACTCGTCGTAAGTGAGCCAACCAGATGCGCTGGAGTGAGCCACGGTGGCCTCGTCAGATTTCTTCATTGTGTGCCCGCCAGAGTCGTGATCTCCAGCTGGATCTTGCGGGGGAGCTCATGTTCTCGTTGATCAGAGTCGGGTAGAGCTAGCCTCTACTGTCGTCTGTTTGTATCGACCGTATTTGCTTGCTCGGCTCGTTTGTTTGCTCGCCAGAGCTTCAGTGGTGGCAGTGGAGGAGTAGGTAGTTCCGGGCCATCCCCCTCATTCTATGGACAAAAATAAAAGATATGAAAGGGAAAAGGTGGGGAAGGCTGTCGGTCGGCGGGTGGTGGCCGCGGCTGCGGCTGCGGTTGCGGTTGCCTCCTTAAGATTAGGGTTTGGGTTCGACTGGAGAGGGAACTTTTGTGTAGAGAGAGAATTTTTAGATGATGGTTACCCGCTAGTGGTTATTAAGATTAGAAGAGAATGAAACAAAAGAACTCTTCAGACCTAGTCATCAATCAAGTAACCGGTTAATTCTTAAAGGATCCTGAGAAGACAGTCTATGTGGATACCAATAGTTGCAGGACATGTGTGCGGCTTGTGGTCAATTCACCTCAGATTGTGATTACCAAGTTGATTACATATTGAGGTAATACAAACTTGTTGTTAATCAATCATATATGTGTTATTCTATGATTACAATGTGTACTTGGTATGAAATCAATTTAAGTTATCATATAATATGTGTGTGTATGTATATATATTCCGCTGCTATATAATTATTGATTTACTAATAGTTAGGGGTTATGCGAACCAAACTCAAGACAATTTGTAACAATCTTGAAATAAATGAGAATGAGAGTCTGAGACTACTGCTTGAGGGAAAAAACGGTTTAGTTTTAACGTATTCCATATGAGCTGTTTATTATTTCTAGCTCAGGAAGCATAAACAAAGCACGCATTACAATATACATTTCATGGGAGTGCACTCAGTGCAGTAGCAACCAACCATTTACAAATGGAATAATCACATTTTGCAAGAACTAATACTCCAAAGGACTTTTTAAGCAAGTTAAATCCACCAATTCAATTTCTATCTCTACTTGTCCACGTTCCACATTTCTCAAATTCAGTAACATCTTTTGTGTCATCTTTCCCTTGTTCCACACAACGCAGCTCTCATCAGCGAGGCAATTCCTCTTGCTCGGCTGAACTCTGTCGACTTTTGTCCCGTCCGGCAGTTCTTTCAACCCCATCCTTAAGCACTCGATAATGGTTCTGACGTCGAATTCTGCATTTCCCATCTCATCATCGTCCGTGAATGTGTCCTTATCAAACACTTGCTGAAATGTAACAGAGTCTTTCATAATCAGACCATCTTCACGCGTTTTCATGAAGAACACAAACTAGAATGGGACAGAAAAGTTGCTTACCACACTGATTGGGACATTAGGATCCTTCAGAGGAAGAGTCACATTATCGTTCCATACAGGATTGCAGTTCTTTGACACCACACTGGTCTTTACCTTCTGCAATGTATTCAGCATCACGCAATGCATTAGTAGGCCTAATGAGCACACGATTGCGTTTTTTGTCACTGAAGAAAATAAAGATTGAAAAAAGGTTGTCCAGAAATCATAATTCATCAAGATCAAAGCTGTAACTAATTAGCCAAGTCATATGATAGTATCTCAACTGCATCCTCTAAAACTCGTAATCTTTCTACAACCGAAGAAACTTGAAATCCTTATCTGATCAAATAGTCATCGATCAGTTTGGAATTAACAGCGCCAAAACATTGTCGAATATGGTCTTTTTTGAGTATTGGGAACCCAGATCCTAGAGAGTAATCTGAATTCAGATTTAAGCCTATAATAGACACCCCCCATTTGTTTCTGCTTACTATCTCCTTCAGAAAATTGCAAGAAAAAGCATCAAAGAATAAACAAGAAGCAATGAAAAAAACTGTTTGTAGTAGTAAACAAGAAGGAATGGAGCAATTTTTCGTTAAGAGTTTTGTTAAGGCTAAACAATCAATCAAAAGCAACAAACCAAAAGAAGAGAGCAAGAAACAAAGAAACAGAATTTCAATTGTTTGAATCACGACTCACCCAACAGCAAGTCTTCTTTTCCTGAAATTCAAATGGGCATCCCAGGAATACAGGAAACATTAGTTCCATCTTTCAAATGTGGAAGATCAAGCCAAGGTCATGCCTAGCTTAATGCATAATCATTACACCAACACACATGGCCTATTTAAACACGAACACAAACACCAAAAAGAGAACAAAAACAATTGAAATCTCTCCGGCCTGCTATTTAACCATTCATTTAGTAGGAAAAGTACTCCCTCCAACTAAGCACGAGTTGCTACTTGACGATGTGTTTGGCACGGCTTATAAGTGCTCAGCTTAAAAACTAAACACTTTCTTAGTCTTGGGTAAACTCATAAAAAACAACTTTTTTGACTTATTTTAAAAGGCGGAAGGTATTTTGGGTGGAATAGTTCCTCTGCTTTTAAATTAAATCAGTTTTGCTTATAAGTACATCTCCTATTATTATGCAAAAGTACCGTTGAATTTAAAGAGTGCATTAGTAAAAATATTATTGTTTGTAACATAACCCATTCATTGTCCATCAAGATTACAAATTGGAATCCCTAACACAAATTAAATACAATTGTGGAACATTTATGCGAAATAACCGTAAAGAATATTCACTTGAAGAAAGAAATATGAATAATACCTGGCCAGCGTGCCTGATCTCACCATACGGATCACTTGTGTTGCTAACATTGTCGCGAAGGGCGAGGTTGATGCCCCTGCGAACATGAATTCTAAGAAAGCCTTCGGCACTCATTGCTGGAAGAAATGTATCAGACACAACTCACCCACAATATACTGCAAATACAAAAATATATCCCAGTAGTAATAGTCGGACATGGTTACGTAAATATAGGAGAACCAGCAAACCTTGCCTCTCACGAAAGAGAAAATCAAGGAGAACCTTTCCACTCAGAATTGTCAAAGATTGTACTCTCTCCAAAAACGCATATTAAAACGACTTTAACTGACCAAAAGCGCATATCATATCGAGTCCGTCTCATTCAAAACAGGTTCTTGGTGACAAATGAAATCCGGGGTCCAATTCACAATTAATTTTCGTTCGGGTGGATGTTGAATGCTCAAAAAAACTAGGGGACTGAACTGCAATTAAACTACAGCCCAAACCAAGCTTTTGTTTGAAGGTGCTGTAACGAAAACACGCCTCCCACAACGACCCTCCTCCATTTGAAATATAACAGAAATTTAACACAAAATAAGTTGAAATCAAGAAAATCTCCAACCGTTGTTCATAGTCAACGATCAACCGTAACAAAATCGAACAACAATATTAATCAACATTAACAAAGCAATCACGTAATCAGTACACTCAATTACTTACTAATTTAACTTAATTCATCCATAATTTGTTGATTCAAATCAATTTTCATAAATTGTAAATTCAAAACTCAAGATCATGAGTAAAGGAGATGATCACCAAATTGACCCGCAATTAGCTACCGTATAGACGATGCAACATCAAAATCATACAAAGCAAATTGAAATCATTATCAACAACGAACATATCATCACTTTTCAATATAATCAAGCAGAGATGTTGCGGAAGATTTTATTGATCTCATAGTTGTACATCACAAGACCATTTATTATCAACTAAAGAGATAACTAACTCGACAAATTTAGGTGGCACTAACAGCATATACTTGGCCAATATACAGGAAATCAGGAACCTACTTTTGACTTGTTCTTCCTAGTGTTATTACCCCCAGCGAGGGACAAACTTGAAGCTTGGATCCTAACTAAGAGATTAGATCTTTGCTTAGAGGCTTGGTGAAGACATTTGCTAACTGGTCTACAGAGGAAATATGACTGATACAATGATCACCGACTTCGACTTTCTCTTTGACGAAGTGAAAATCCACCCTGATGTATTTGGACCGAGTTTTCGGACTTGAACAAGCCACCCACATTGTCACATATCAAAGTTGGCGGGTTTGGAAGATGAACATGAAGATCCCTATGAAGCTGCTGAATCCAAAGAAGTTCGACAAAGGTATTTTCAAGTGCTCGATATTCAGCCTCCATGCTCGATCGGGCTGCAACACGTTGTTTTCAGGATGTCCAACTAATCAAATTAGTACCATGGAAAACAAAAACTCCATACTAAGAATGGCTACCATCGGAGTCCGACATCCATCCTATATCAAAATAGGCTAAAGGTGATGTTGTTTTGGTAGGCCGAAAGTGCAGATGGTGAGTGATAGAATGTAAAACCCACAAATAATTATGGTTATGTGTATTCATATATATAGTGAATACAAAGGGTATATAAGACAGAATCATATATGGAAAAGGATATATACAAAATTAATCAGAAAGGCTATTCTTTTCTTAACCTGATTCTAATTCATTTAATTTCTATTACCCCCTCAAGCGAACGTGGGACTTGTCGTGACGCAAAACTTGGACCGTAATTACTCAAACTGAGGACGAGGTAAATCCTTTCTAAAGATTTCAGTAAGCTGTGGATCAGTAGGAACATAAGCAACGTTGACCTTGCCAGCAGACACCATCTCACGCACAAAATGATAATCAATATCAATGTGCTCGGCTCTATTATGCGAAACCGGATTCTGAGCAAGAAAGTGAGCACTATTACTATCACACAGAAAAACAGGTGAGGTACTTGCAGGGATGCGCAAATCCCGTGGTAAATTCAATAGCCAAGCTAGTTCTGCAGCAATATTGGTCATAGCCCGGTATTCTGATTTTGAACTAGAACGAGAGATCGTAGGTTGCTTCTTAGCACTCCATGAAACCAAGTTGCCACCAAGAAAAATGGCATAACCATAAGTAGACCTACGAGTCTAAATACAACGAGCCTAATCAACATCATAATAACCCAAAACTGGCAAAACGGAAGAATTCTTGAGAAACTGAAGTTCATAGTGCATTGTACCACGAACATAACAAAGAATCTAAGTGACAGCTTAGTAAAGGTCATCGGTAGGAGACTGCATATACTGACTGACCGTGTTCACCGCACAATAAATATCGGGACGCATAATGGACAAATACTGTAATGCACCAACCAAAGAGCGATAAAGAGTGGGATTTCTAAATAGCTTACTGGAAGAACTGGAAAGCTGTGAAAAGGAATAGCTACCGGCGCCGAGTCTTGCATTCCGGTACG
>JAULKJ010309677.1:0-11031 GCA_032355405.1 Rubia balearica | reverse complement strand
TATAAAATTTATAACCCGGTTCATGCAACCCGAAAATTTTATCTTCATTTATTCTAATTTACACTTTAAACCTTGGTCTTTCTATGACTTATGGAAAGACCGTCTTTCAAGAGACGGACTCTAGTGTTGACCTCCTAAAAATATTAAACTAAGAAAACAATAATAAATAATATTTTTGACATCGTATCATTCCCTCCGTGGGTAAAAAGTTTTGTCCTCGAAAAGTGAACTATTTTAAAAAATAAATGTAGATAAACGTTCCACGTCATCCCTGCAAAATTCTGCTATTAAGCGGTGATTGTACGTTGACTAGGCAGTGATTGGATTGCTAATGTGGCTTCTAGTGAGTTAAGCTCGCGCTAAAGAGATCACCTCGCGAGAATTTGATTAACTCTTGATTATTTGAGCAACCCGCGAGAAGAAGAGACAGACCAAAGGCGGCGCGCGTGGGCTTCACACTCCAAACCGTGAACCCACGCGTGTGATGCACGCTCCGACCTTCTTCTCCGCTGGAAACCCTCGTCTCTGACTTCTCTTCGCTTGATTTTCACTGAACGGAGAACGGCGTCCGAATTCCTTCGTGGAGAACCTGAAGATGACGAATATTAGGCTGATCGCAGCTCTGCGACGGTGAATCTGCTGGAGAAGAAGCTGAAGTGGCGAACGGCTGAGAAGGACGGTGAGCAGATCGGCAGTCGGACGAAGATGATAGACGGAAGGTTGCGGATGGAGGTGGCTGGAGACGAAGACTTGGAACTCGGGTTGTCGACGGTTTTAGTTGCGGCGGATTTCGGTTGGAGCAACGACGAGTAGATCGGCGGTCCGGTAGAGTTGATAGAAGCAAGCACTGCGGATGACGCCGATGGGAGACAGAGAGTCGCCGGAGCTGAATGTGAGCGGCGGCGGCGATTGCTTGGCGGCGGATCCCTGCTTTTTCTTTTTTATTTTACAAAAATAAATTACAGATATGAAGATATCAACTAATGTCGCTCTACAATACCAATTGATGCCGACTGATATGATGGTCGCAGAAACTTTCGCTTTGCTCTGATACTAAATGATATGAATCTCCTTGCGAAAACTATAAATTGTGGAATATCGGATATTTGAATTGAACATGAATTTCGCCCAACCTATCAAACTCGCACGAAATTGCAATGTCTACCCCGAAGGGTACACCCAACTCCGACTTGTTATCTAAATAGCCCGTAGGTTTACATCACAAGATTTCTCTATAAGCGTCTAGCTCGCTTAAATAGCTCGCAGGTTTAAGCAACAATGAAGATAATGAGAATGTTTCAAAATTCTGAATATTTGATTGATAAAAGTTGTATGTAAATCTCGGCTGAACCCTCTATTTATAGAGGTAAAATTCAGCTAGTACAAATAGAAACTGAAAAGAATTATGACAAATTTAAGAAGATAAAACCATATCTAACTAAACTACCCAATTTATATATAAATGATGAACATATTCATCCAATTAAATCAATCCAAATATTGGATGAATTTTTTAATGAATCTACCTTATCTAAACCTACTAAATCTAATTCTAATCAAAATAAAAACTGAATATTCTAACACTAATTAAAATATTACCAAAACTCTTCTAAACCAACATGGCCGAGTTTATGGCTTAATTAATAATAATAAAAATAAACTAAAATATCACACTACCTCATTAAAAAATCCAATGGGAAAAAGAGTATAGTTTGACCTCCTAAAAATATTAAACTAAGAAAACAATAATAAATGATATTTTTGACATCGTATGAAATACTATCGTATGTGATATTGTTGGATTCTTCATAATAAGTAGTTTATAAAAATAATTTTTTATTTGCCGATATTATACGTAGTTAAACATATTAACGGTCAAATATATTTCTTGAACACCGTGAAAAAGATTCTATGCAGGTTAACCTGGGACGGAGGGAGTATTAAATTAATACACTACTACAAACTAAGGCTAATGTAACACTTTTCTTGCAGCACTTATTTAAAATGTTACAATAGCTTATAAAGTGTTACTTAAACTTTTTAAAAAGTGTTACATAAATATTAAGAAGTGTTACCTAAATTTTAAAAAGTGTTACACTAGATCTAATGTAACATCGACTAAGGTAATACTTGTAAAAGTGTTACTTTAGGTGCTAGTGTAACACTTTAACCTATTGTAACACTTTTACAAGTGTTATCTTAAACGATGTTACATTAGGTCTAATGTAACACTTTTTAAAATTTAGGTAATATTTTTCAATATTCATGTAACATTTTTCAAAGTTGTAAGTAACACTTTTTAAAATTATTACAACATTTTAAATAAGTGTGGCAAAGAAAGTGTTACGATAGCTATAATTTGTAGTAGTGATATTTAATTTTTTTCTAATTCATCAAGAATATTCTAATTTAAAATTTCAAAATCACATGTGGTTCATCAAAAACATTTTATCAAATTAAGATATCAGAAAATTAGTGTGATTTTTAATTTCCTTTCATCATTTGGTATTATAAAAAGATAATTATGTGAAGTACTACGATACATATCCGTGTGTATTAAATTGGATAAACTCATTCATGCCCTAGTTTTTGTGTTTGTGTAGATATACTACGAGTTTTTTTATAGTGCATGCGTACCCGTTCATGATCTGAAAAATTGGTCAATTTCGGTCATTCTCGGATTCAATAGAAATGATCTTTTTCGCCGAATCTGGGAATGACCGAAATTAAACGGTCATTTCTATTGAATCTGAGAATGACCGAAATTGATCAATTTTTCAGACCACGACAGGGTTATGAATGCACTTTAAAAAAATTTGGGGTATATCTGCACAAACACAAGAATTGGGGTTATAAATACACTTTTTCCTATTAAGTTTAATATAATTTACTAATCTATAAATATAGATATGTGAGTTAAATGATGTAGATACAAAATATTAATTATGTAAAAGACCGTGAGTCAAAAATATTAAATAAAGTGAGAAATTATTTGTAAAATGGGTATCTGATCCTTGTTTGAAACTTTATGGTTCAAGTGTTGTAAATATTAGAATTCCTTTGTATTTGATGTTTGCAGTTTTAAAAAGAGTTTTTTTGAATGTAAAGAGTTTTCCTAGGTTTGTAGTGTGCATTTATGAAGGCATTCATAAAGGTTGTTATAGATGACTTTTTTTTACGCAAAATCTAAATACAGGTTAAGAATTCTTAAATGCGGGTAAACTTAATGAAAAATTTACTATATTACCCTTAATTAGGTTGAATCTTAAATAAATTTTGATTATTTAACTTCAGTCCTCATCAACAATCATTATTCAAAATTAATCCACAATAAATATTATAATTATACAAACAACTTAAGAATTAGATTACCTTAAGAATTCATTGGCTCCATATCATAAAAAGCATGGCTTTGAAATATTCATCCTCTATGTAGATATCATTTATATCAATGGCTGAAGTTACAAGTCATAAGCATCTAAAACTAAATACAATTCAAGACACAACTTATTCTCATAACCACTGTGAGCATTCCCTTCAACATAATTACCAAATCCTCCTAAATTTCCTCCAAATTCTTCTAATAAGGCTGCTCATCCTTTGAGGAAGGCATTGTAGCCGACTACATCCATCCAACCTTAAGGTTTGCAAACTATAAGGCAGCTCAGTGTCTCTGAATCCTTTAGTTGCAGTGTACAAATCTTTGTACGCACTTAAACCTATGAGGTCTGTAATCGATTTCCCAATCTTCGAGCACTTATGCAAACTTCTTCTTCCTCTAAAGATAAAAAGTTACAATAAAACTGGCTGTCAAAAAGGTTAAAATGCATATCAGAGATAGCCCAATGGTTAAAAACTTTACTCCAATTCTAGGAAGTCTAGGAAGCTGTGACTGTTAGAGGTCAAGTTGTTCAGCCAGTTCTCCCTGTGACCCAATGCTACATCCCAGTATATAATGAATAGTACTAACTGGACCAGTAGATGCTGAAAATCCAACATACATGCTGTCTTGTAGAATTTCTGACAAATCATATGTTAAATTAAGGAGAGGAATACTTGGTTTATCAGCAGAATCATCCATCAATGGAGCTAATGTCACACTAATCTGCTTCTTCTCTCCATCATACTTCACCCAAACCTGCATTGCATCGCCACTCGAAAGCATCAAATTCTCAAACGAACCAGCACCTCCACTATGATCCCTATTGGGATAATACCATGTTGGCTCTTGCATCAAGAAATTAATGCTTTCAACGTCGATAGCGACATGGTTGTCTATGGGAAAACACAACTTAAAAGGTGAATACAATTATGAGCAGCTGATAAATTTTATTGAGATTATAGGGGAATATTTTAAGAATGAGAATTTGTTTAGGACTAAAATTAAATAGTTGAAAACATTTCCTAAATACAGGTCCAAAACTCCTAAGTACAGGTAATAGGAATAATATAGTAAATTATTCATTAAGTTTACCTGCATTTAGAAATTCTTAACCTGTATTTAGATTCGGCCCTTCTTTTTACTATTATTGCTAATAACAGTATCAAATAAGATAAATAATTGTGATTACCGTCCCAAAATGGAGTATAATGGAGAAAAAGGTCCATTTACCTAAAAATATTTTTTTTTTAGAACAAAATTCAAATCACATCAAGTCTCTCGTATGTTATGAAAAAATTTTAAAAGCAAAAGACATTCTTCTAATCATGACACAACATCATCGACGCTCCTTTAGAATCATTTTTGGATGGGCATGTAGCTTTTATCACATTGTTATGTTAAGTGTACAACCATTCATCATATGTATATGTATTACGTTATCAGTTATCTACAAGCAACTCTGATTTGAAATAATCAAGGGGAGAAACAAATAATAATTCAAAGCAAATCATTAATTTCAACAATTATTCTTCAAATTAGGACATGTAAATTAAAGTCACACAAAGTTGTATGACAAGCGAAAAGACGTTGCAAGTAGAAGGGAGAAACAATCTCCTCCATCTCTAAATTCTGTAACATCACACTGTTTCAGAATGATTATTCTAAATGAATATTAAAATAAAACTAGTATTGTTAGAGCAAGAGACGCATGCATTATTTGATGAAGAAAGAATAACAAGCTCTATCCTCTTCTCAAAAACTTCCTAACCATCCACATAGTGAAGGTTGCTGGTCTCTTCTTCCTCTTACTAACAGCGAGAGCAGCTGATTTCGGTGGAGGGCACTTCTCGCCACATGCACTTCGGTTGCATGTGCCACCACAACCACGGGTGTGGGGATTGGCTTGTTCTGATTGGCATCCTGGACTATCTTTGTTTGGTCCATCACAACCACCAGCACCTGTCATCTTTCTATTGCTCTGGACAATAGGAGCGTCGGCTTGTGTCTGGATAGGATTTTGGGGAACTAGAACCCCTACAGGTGGTTGGACAGACATTTGGGGCACCAGGGAAACTGCAGGGGTACTGGCACTTGTGGCAGGAGCTACTGCTAATGCGGTCTCCGGCATAATTTTCTTAACTGGCTCACTAGTAGATGAAAGGATAAATGAAACGAGGAGGAAGTACATCAATACAATTTTGGTTGTGGACATTCTGACTTAATTTTGGAAGATTGTATGAGTAATTTAAAAAAAGGTACTCACCGATAATAAAGATGTATGGCTTGCTTTAGATCATTCCAGTAAGTCCCTATTTATACATACAAAATTGCATGTTTGAGAGGGTCAGAGGCAAAAAAACTGGGTTTGGTACTCCATAACAACACACGTAATCCTAATTCCATGATTTTTTTTACTAGGTCGCCGCAAGAATAGTTCTTATTATGCACATGAGGTTCAACTTTTTTTTATTGGAATACGGTTATTGTTATTTATATTTTACTCGAGAAGAAAATGAGTATAAACACAACAGAATTTTAAAAAATGTTTGATTTAAGAATTTGTAAATATTTGATAGACTAAACATCGATCATGATTCATAATTTTTTTTGTTAACTAGCAATTCGTTTAACTAAAGTAGTGATTATAGTAATGATCAATTGAAATTTTATATGAACTAGTGATTAAGAAAATTTAAATTTTTTTGTTTCCTACTATTCCCTTGAGTTATAATTATATTCATAATTTCTATTTTTCTATTAAACTATAACTCTTAAGGTTTAACCAATAAGTTTAGAGTCCGTCTAGGTATTTCCATAAGTTATGGAAAGACAAATGCTTAAACGTAAATTAGAAGAAATAAAATAAAAATTTTGGCTTGGATAATAATCGGATAACTACTACATGCTGCATAATAAATTTTTAATATTGCATAAAACCTTTTAATTTTTTATAGTTCTAATTAATCCCCGTCTTTCCATAAACTTAAAAAATGATGGTCTTTTCCAAAATTTTGCCATAATTTTAATGATAATAATTTTAAACCATTTTTAAGGAGGCAAAATTTTGGGAAAGATCTTCTTTCTATAGGCATATAGAAACACATGACTGCATTAGAATTATAGAAAGGTAAATGTTTTAGTTGTAATATTAAAATTTTACTATGCAAATTGTAGTAGTTATAAGATTATGACTTGATTAATGAAAGCTGAAAATTTTATCTTAATTTATTTTGATTTACAGTTTAAACCTTAATTTTTTATGGAGCAAGAGGCGGACTCTTCTACTGATGATTTTTGTCTTTTTCTATCTCATGTTAATATTTATAATTGATAAATTAAAAACATAATAGTTGCATGGTTCGAATATTTTAAAAAATTATATTTTTAAAATATATTTTTTCAACTAGTATTTCAAAACCATTTCGGTTAATTAGTAGATAGATGAATCATCTTTCAGCATTTTAAATTTTATAACTCTAGTGGTTAAAATGATGACCGATGAATCACTTATAAAATAATAATAAAATAACAAATACGACCTATTTTCAAATTAAATGAACTTTTTATTAATATTTAGCAATAATTTTTTTTACAAAATAATCTTGATGATAAGTAAATCCCATATATCCAATGGCGGATCTAGGGTGGGGTAGTCGGGGGTCCCACTGGCCCCACATTTAATAATTAATAGTCCAAATTTAATGTTAATACATTAGTTCAATAACAAACCTACAGATTACTTTTTTTAATTTTAATACATTAATGTTTTTGAGTTGATTTTTATATTTGATTCCATTATTTATACATATGTGATATTTTTTTTACTTTTTAAAATTAATTTTCTTTGTGATTATTTTTATAATTTTATTAAATACTCTTTCTTTTCTATTAAATTTGTTTTTAGCATGATGTTTTTTAATTTGTATTTTGGTGATACCAGTTAATCTTTTAGTAACTTACAATTGGATTTAAACATTTTTATTTGAATATTTCATTTAAAATATATATATTTATACATAAAATATAATATAGAATTGTGATCATGTGAGAACACATATTTTAGGTGAGAACACCCACTTATGTGAGAACACATCTAAACCATTGAAAAATATTTAATCAATGGCTGAGATTTAAAGTAGATGATTAATCCCCCACCTTATGTTATGTTTATTTTTTTTTTAAAAAGATTAATCCCCCGACATGTCTACATTATTAACCTGCATCATCGCAGCTCCAAACAACTTTTTCACACCACTTTCCATTTGTATCACACTAATACCTTTTCGTCCAAGATCAAATGCGCAAATACAAATAAAAACTACTCTGAACTATGTTGATATCTTTAAATACGAAATTCTCCAACAAATCAATGAATTGATGTCAACAAATGTTTTTTTAAAACAGTTAACATATAATTGTGTTATAAATGACATATAATCAATGATGCAAATATAAGTTATCTTTGAATCACATATAAACCCTAACGAACTTAAAAAAAATTTAAATCAACTTCTTATTTTTGAAACCTTGAAATCAGCCTTTTAATATTATGTTTGTATCTTCAAGCACCTATAGATTATACTTAAACCACCTATAAGTATAACTTGAATCACCCACAAATAAAATTCAAGCACATAACATTAAACACTTATGAGTATAACTTCAATCACCTATAGGTTATACAAAAAACAAATTCAAACATAATTTTAAAAAAATACGAGTATAATTTGAACCTCCTGCAAACTATAACATAAAACAAATGGTGTAATTTTTAAGTTGAAATTATACGAGCGTAGGTGCTTCTATTTATGTGTAGGTGTTTTAAGTTAAAGGCGCGAGTACTTGAAAATTGTATTCTTGGTGCTTTGAGAATTTTGAGCAAGTTTTTTTCAAATTTTTTTATTGGGAATAGGTGCTTCTATTATATATGTGTAGGTGTTTTAAGTTAAAGCTTTGAGCGCTTAAAAATTGTATCTGAACTATTATGACAATGGGATTAGTGTTTTTCAAATTATTTGGAGCAGTTCTAGAACAGCCAACTATGCAAACTTTATCCAAATAATTCTCATACTCCCTCCGTTCCAATCAAACTTGTACATAATATTTTTTTACGGTTTTCAATAAATATGTCTGACTGTAAATATGTGCATATATGAACAATAATGGCACATACAAGTTACAACGTATCTAACCATATCTCATACGATAAAATTATTATTCATATATGTATTTAAATATGTGGTCAAAGTTCGACTACTTTGACTGAACAAAATATTCTGTGCAATTTTCGATTGGGACGGAGTATTATATTTTTGGTTATGAAGATAGGCATTTCACCCATGACATAGACGTTCATACGTGCAAATAATATTAGATTATGATATGTAGTATTTTGTTGACGGTAGGCTGTTTTATATACTCACTTACTCTTTTGCAATATTATTCATTTAGTTAAAATTAATTAATTTTAATTATAAAATTTCGTTGATATTTAAGTAAGGATGTTATCATGTGACATGGTGTTAGATTCATCTTAATTTGTATCTTTAGAAAATTAATTTTTTTAATTTTTAAATATACATAATTAAAGATATTTATGATCCTTCATTTTTTGAATCTACTGTTAAAAGTTACAATGTACAATTTTTGCTTGCACGGAAGGAGTAATTAATTTAACTAATTAGTATTAACTAGACATATGCATAAGCTGTTAGATTTTCAACTTTTTTGTGATTATTGTATTTTTAAAATGTCTTTTGCAAATTCTTATAGTTGCAAAATTTTAAGTTTTTTTAATCATTAATACACAAAATATTTTATACGTAATTTTAAAATGTACTCTTATATTAATCTTCTAATTGGATGAAAAATCTAACATTTTCAATCATCCCAGAAGCTAATTATCAAACAATTATTTCCATAACTTGATGTCTGGATGAAAATTTAAAGGCCAAACAATAATATAAATATTCGGGAAGGGATCAATACACATCCTTATTTGTACACCATTTTTTACACCAAATCTCAACCATCCATCTAACATAATCTCACCCATTCATTAAATTGATTTTTAGTAAATTAATCTTAACCATGAGATTAATCTCAACCATGAGATTAAATTTATTTTGTCGAATCAAAAAATTGGAGATACCAAAGGGGTGTATAGGGTATCATCACATTTGAGCGAATTTCAATTTGGAATTACGAGTAAAGTTTTTACTTTTTGCACTTAGGTCCCTCCAACAAAGTTGGAATTGTCGAATCACGAAATTGGAGATACCAAAATACAATTCAATAACGTACGATTGCACTTTTGCAATTTGGGCACATATGGGTGAACATAAGGGCCTTGAAAGTCAACATTGAATACTTCTACAAAAAAATTAAAAAATTGCACTGTGGCCCAAAATTATCTTACCCCATTATCCGTTGCTCCAAAATATATTATTTTTGTTATTCTTGCGTAAATATAAAAATATTGAATAAATGATTTTATTTGGTGAAATGTTGAAAATCGCTAGTACATGTTCTAGAATAACTTAAAGTTGATTACTCAGAAATAAGAAAGGGAAATTGAAGAGGATTACAGATATGTTCTTGTGCCTAATTGTTGATGAATATTCAATTATGGACTTGAAAAATACAATAGGGGTGTATAGGGATCATCATATTTGAACGGATTTCAATTTGGAATTACGAGTAAAGTGTTTGTCTTTTGCACTTAGGTCCCTCTAAGAAAGTTGGAATTGTCGAATCACGAAATTGGCGATACCAATACACAATTCAATAATGTATGATTGTGCGTTTGCGATCTGGGCACATATGGGTGAACATAAGGGCCTTGAAAGTCAACATTGAATACTTCTACAAAATCTTAAAAAATTAAAATGTGGCCCAAAATTGTGTTACCCCATTATCCGTTACTCCAAAATATATTATTTTTGTTATTCTTGCCTAACTATAGAAATATTGAATAAATAATTTTTTTGGGGAAATGTTAAAAATTGCTAATGTATGTTCTAGATTAATTTAAAGTTGATTAGAAGTGGGAAAGAGAAATTGAAAATGATTACCAATAAAATTATTATCCTTAAAATTACTTAATTATAGGAGAATATATAACACATACAAAAACATGTAATATGTCAAAAAAATAAATTAAATATTGTGGTACGTATAATGAAATTGTATAACATATAGCACAAATTCCAAACAAAACACATTCAATATTTTCTATGCAAAGAAATATTTATTTATGTTATTTAAAAAATAAATAATAATTAAATGGTACTATCATCAAATTTTGGTCAACAAACATTTTATACAAAAGAAAATTTAGGAACATTTCATATTATTACTTTAATTTTATAATTTTCTGTCTGCTTATATATTTGAAGGACATTATATGTAACTGAAGGATATTTATAAAAAAAATTACACATTGAAGGATATGGAGTAATTTTTACTCACTATTGAATTTAATTGAAGGATATTTTAAAATTTATTATTATTTATTTACTATTTTTAAATTGAAGAATATTGAAGGATATAGAAGATTATTATTTATTTATATTAAAATTAAAATTATAATAATGATTAATTCACTACAACCTTTATTGAAAATAAAGATTATGCTTATTTTACTAAAA